>JAQIYA010000207.1:0-25424 GCA_034699355.1 Microtritia minima | reverse complement strand
GGTTTCCCGCCGGGAGCTCAACCCAGCGCTGCCAATCCTCCCTCTTCGGCGAGCGGACCCACCATTGAAGAAGTCGACTAAAGCGTCACTTAATTATTTATTTATGAACAATTCATTTTGGTTTATTTAGAAATTATTAAAAAAAACTTTTTTACTTTAAAATTTGCTCGAAATTAAATGTAATTTAGATTAATAAACATTGCTTTTGTTACTTTAATTCTACTCTCCTAATTCAATATATTAATAGTAAATAGCAAAAAATTAATTCAATAGCAAATATCAAATCAATTCTATATAACTATTGCATACTCGAGTTTTTTAAAAATTTTAAACACGGTTTACTATTGCCGACTAAGTTAAAAGAATTTCTTCGATAAAATTATAAAAATCCTAATATTACCGTTAGATAAATAAATTTTCATTTCCAAAATAGTGGAATAAACTTTACAAACAATTTAAATTTTTAAAACAATTGAGAGCAAATATGTATTTTCATTTTTTTAAGAACCAATTAATAAAGTTAAAAATTAAATATAGAAAATTGAAATCAAACATATTTTGCTCAACTGATGCAAAAAATGTCTTTAAATTTTAATGTTTACATCATTATGACGAATCACAGTTTAATATCTAATTTATAAATAGTGAAAATTTATAAATTCATTCAAATTGGATAAAGTATATCGTAATGACCTGAAATAAATGTTTGAATTAATATTTAACAACGTTTTCGATGTATGAATAAAACCTGGTCTGTATAAAAGATGAATTCTTGGTGTAGCGGAAGATCCAAAGTCATGACTGTTAACTTTTCCTCCTTCGCCGCGATCCTAATTATCAAATATGATTCGTCAAAATCGTAATAACTAGTAAGATAACTAATCTTATAGATTAATGTAAAAACAGTTACCATGTAAATGATGCGAACAGAAATATTTAAAGCAGAAGTTATTGCTATGATGTGGATGTGATCACTTTCTTTGTACATCGGCTCTACTTCTTGTTTGCAAAACTCGACTACACTTCTACATCCTTCGATAAAATTAGCAAAAAAATCACTTTCTTTTTGAAGATATCCAGAAGTAATTAATCTCATATAAACAACAATATAGTCAGAAATTCCTTGATTGTTGAATATATCTGAAACCAGTTGTTCGACAGTTATTCCAGTCACTACTTTTCTGAGCGCATCCATAAACTAAATATATTTGAAAACACAAACATTATAAGCAATTATCTACAAAAAAGTTGCAAATAAATTGAGTGAATAACTGTTGAAAGTGTTGCACCGTTTCGTTGAAGTCTTCGACTGTGAACTTAGGAAATCCGAGACTAATGAGCTCTTCTTTGCTCGAATCGGCTATCTTTTCGAAGCGAATATATTCCTCATTATCGTTGAGCAGACTCTCAAAGTAGGCGAAACTGAAGGCCCTGAAGAAGCAGTTGCCGTCCGGACGTGTTTTGCGAATGCTTTTGTATTGATTTTGCAAATCCTTGCAAATATGCGTTGCATTAGTGTTTCGTATTACGCATTACTAATCGTATGTCATATTCAAGTACTCACTAATACTTTTTGCTGATAAATATTGTCTTCGGCTGAGTATTCCTGTTGTAAAATGTGAATGTGAAACGTGAGTCCGATGAGTGGTATGGAGTCTGCGATCTCCCTCTCGATCTGTCTCTCCTGAGCCTGAATCAGTTCGTCGTTATTCACATCTGCAACCATATTGTCAGTCCATTCCTTACTCACATCTCATACCTTACCTGTTGTTAATTCCAGAAATTCGTTTTCGTTACTGTTTTCGCTCATATTATATAATTAATATTAAATTTGCAATCAATTAAATGCGACAACAATTGCGAGACAAACGTAACGATTGATTGTGTTGAACGACAGCGTTAATCAATAACGCGCTCTATATATCTAATAGGGAGCTATACTTTTAACAATTCATAGGTCTATAACGCAGTAATAAGTTTGCATCAAACTTAACAATTTTTATGCATTTCACGCTTTAATCGTCATATTTAGTGTTCAACAAAAGGTTAAGCGCTCACAAATATCATTAACCTTTAATTTAATCACTCAATGATAGCTTTAACCATTAACTTTAACCACTGTTAACCTTTAACTCAATAAACGTAAGTAACTTAATAAATATTATTTTCACTATCCTTTACTACAATATTATCCCGAATTTAGTGCCACAATCGAAATCTGTCACAACAGTACTTTCAGAAACGAGGTTTAGGTTGAGATTTCAAATTATTTAATTTACAAAAATTGTAAATAAAATTTATATTATTTATAAATAATTTTAAAGTGAATAATTTAAATACAATTTAATTAATAGTGAAATTACAATAAATAATTTTATTTCATTTACAATTTTTGTAAATTAATTAATGTCAAGTATTAATTAAACGAGCATTTTCTTTATTCGGGTTTTGAAACGCTCGATAATTTTGCTAAATTTTAAATTTCATAAAAAATGTCTTAGTTATCGCCGAACACATAAAACAATTTAAAATTTTAAGCTTTACAACTTTTTAAAAATTAGTAATGAGCAGTGCGAACAAACTTTTCATATACATATATGTATTTTGTGTAAAGGGTTAAGAATAAATATGTGCACTACTTTGAATTGTATACATCTCGTGACTTTACAAATTTTATATAATATTCGTTTTATTTTCAGAAACTACATTAAATTCTAAGTATAAAAAGCTAGATTCATGTCCATTATCTGCTACTTATCTTAGGTTTATTATGCAATGTTTAAAGAGCTATTTAAAAACGTTTGGACAAAAATTTAATTTAATTCTTTGCATCAAATACTGGATTAATTTTTTTGTGTCATTTTCAGGCATTTTTTCTTTTATTATATACTTAAATCACTTGTTTGGCCAAAATTAGTGAAGATTTGAGGTATCATTTTTTAAATAATTAGCAGAAAGTTTCTTCTAAACGCTAATTGTTTGCATAATAAATTAATTATATCTTTATTATTATAATGATATAATATAATGATTTTCTGTTTTAAAGTCATTCATAAACGTAAATATCTATTATTATGCACGGTATTAATATTTTAATATAAAAAATGGTTCTTAAAGCATAACATCATTGCATTGAAAACATTTGTCAATATTTTTCATTAACATCAAACTCAAAAGCTTACACGTACGAGCTTTATATACTAATTTTCTCATTTTGCTCAGCTTAAGCTCACAGATTTTACAAGAGCTTGAGCTGAGCTTAAGCTAGCTTTTTGACATCTTTAATAATATTCTTACAAAGATATTCTTGCAATTTCTGTGGGCTAACCTGTTATGGGTTACTCTTTTAAAGCAAGATTTTGGTGATAAAAATGTTATCAAACACTTGCAAATTAATATTTGATTGCATTCTTTGTCAATATTTTAGCTAAAAGTATTTCTCTTAATAATTTTAACGCAAATATCATTAATAAATTTTATAAAATCGGATTAAAAACAACACGACTTCCAATCAAATTTAATATTTTCTGCTAAATTTATTTATGCTAATAGAGGAGTAAAATTAAGAATAAATTTTAAAACCCAAAAGATTGAAGTTATAATTTTTAAGGATTGTGACGGATATAGAGATTTAGTAATTTAATATTTAGTATATTTAAAATATAATGCAGTGATTTGGAGACGGTTAAGGCTGGCTATGGCTCGCAGAGTGCATCACAAGAGAGCGACTGAAAGCGTATGAATTGAATGGCTTGAGTGTTGAAGTGAGTGAGTGTTGTGAGAGTTGCGCAATAGAGGCACTGCAGTGAAGCGGTGCAACGAAAATGGAGGTGTATTGCAGTCATCGATAATTGCCATATCACAGAGACTACAACTGACAGTTGACACCACTCTTCACACCACATTTGACACGACACGCCACACGCCACGACATGCCCGCAGCACCGGTACCGCAGCCCAGCGACCCGACAATGAACGGGTCGGCGGCGCCGAAGAGCGAGTTGGAAGAGTTGCAGATTAGCGCCAATCAAGTGACCGACGAGTCTCTCGAGTCGACGCGACGTATGCTCACGTTGTGCGATGAGAGCAAAGAGTACGGCATCAGAACGCTGGTGGCTCTCGACGAACAGGGAGAACAACTGGACCGCATCGAAGAGGATATGGACAAAATCAATACCGACATGAAGGAGGCCGAGAAGAACCTGACCGGCATGGAGAAGTGTTGCGGCATTTGTGTGTGTCCGTGCGGTAAAGGCAAGGAGTTCAAGGAGGACGCGACCACTTGGAAGTCGAGCGAAGACGGCAAGATCGTGAGCGGACAGCCGACCCGAGTGGTCGACGAGCGCAACGGCGCCGGACCGATGACCACGCAGTACATCGCCAAGTAAGGCATTGGGTGTGATGTGATCGCGCACTAGTTGTTTCATATTTAATGTATTTCTCACCACTTTTGTTAATGCGGTAAAACTCAGATATAGTGAGTATTTCGAGCGCTTTAAAATCCCAAATTGATGTACTTTTATCATTATAATATTTTTAATTATTTATTATTATATATTTCAAGTATTACATATTAGTATAGCATAGTATTTCAATCTCGTAAATGTTTTAGTATAGTGAGTGAATTTTTTTGTTCGCGAGAGAGTTCACTATATCGGATATTACTGAATATGTTTACGCAATCAAAATAATGATTTGAATATTGAATCTAATTTGGTGTGATTTTGATGTAAAGAATAACGAAAGACGCGCGCGAAGACGAGATGGAGGAGAACATGGGTCAAGTGAGCACAATGATCGGCAACTTGAGGAACATGGCTATCGATATGGGCAGTGAGATCGGGTCGCAGAATCAACAGCTCGATCGTATCAATCAAAAGGTATCGCACTTTCATTTCATAATTATTATGTTAAAACATAAATATTATAGTATTATAATAAATATATTTTACATGATTTGCGTCTTGGGTTTTAATTCTTACTATTTTGAGTATTAACGTTCGCAATCAAAAGTAACGGCATGTCGAATGTGGTGAATACTGAAAAAGGGAGGATTAGACTCATTGCGACTCAGGTGTCGCTCCTTAAGAGTGAGCTCAGAATCTCAAAGTCTAGATTCGGCAGATTCGACTTGTCGTTGCTTTTGAATACATTTGCTATGATGGAAAGGAAATTCCTTCAGTCATTTATTTGCCATATGAAGCGTTTTAATTAAAATTAATTCATTTTCGTTATTGATTTTATTTGTTTTTATGATTTCTATGATTTCAATTTTCATTTTTAGGCGGAATCTAATAAGAATCGAATTCAAGGCGCTAATGAAAGAGCTCAGAAGCTTCTCAAATAATTTATTTGAAACATTTGTCCGCTTTATGTTGCAATTTCATGCAGAAATGCACCTTATTTTCGATATTTTCGGTGTTTTTAATTTAATATTTAACAAAATAATAATCATATTATATGTATTTCCTTCTTGTTTCGTACCACAGGCATCATCTAATGAAACGCGTATAAGCGTTGCTAACCAGCGCGCGACCAAACTCTTACATTAATCACTTATTTATATCTTGGCTCTTCATCTTTTAACATATTCTAATATTTCAATAGTTTTCTTAAATTTTCGAATATCAAATAAACTATTACTTAAACAGGTTTTAAAATATTATAGTAAAATTGTTTGTTAATGATATTACTTTTATGATATAAGATATATCAAATAATATCACTTTAATCTAATTAATTTCATATTAGCTTATATTCATATAAACAAACAAAATATGATTTGAAATTAACATAACATTGTAATATATATTTATAAAAAATAATATAGTAAAATCAATATTGCAAATAGTGTTACATTATTAAGTTTTATTATAATTATTATAATTATTTTGCTCAATTTATTCACTTTACTTGATAGAACACAAAGTAATTTATTGTATAGAATATAATTTAATTATTTATTATTTTATTATCTGATTTTAAGATAAAACAATTTCCAGTACTTTTTTAATATTTGTTATATAGTTTTCACTTTTCACATTCATCCGAACAAAACATTTACATTTATTCTTATTCTTAAATATCATACATGATATAACCAATTATTGTCTTTCAATCATTACTTTAGACTTTTAATTTATAAAGTTTAACATTTAAATGCTGAAATTAGATTAGCCTTTATTTGTATCACTTATCTGTCTTATTTAAAAAACTTAATTACAAAATTAATCTTTTCTATTCATGTTTTCTATTTAATTTGTAATTTCAATTTTGAAATTTTCTGCCAATGTTTTAATCTTTCAAAACTCGCACATTTGACATATATAACACCGCTTTAGTGAACTTCAATTAGTTTATAATTTTTATTTTCACTATTCAATATTTTATTAAATTTTATTTTATTAAAATAATATAATTTGTTGTTTAAATATGTTTTTGTTTAAAATTTAGAATTCAAACATGAATGATTAAATAATTATTCTATTTTAAAATATATAATGCTAAGTAGAAAAATTCTACAAAAAAAATATTCATAAGAAACTACGCAAATAAATGATTAAATTTGGTTAAATTTTACATCTTAAAAGGCTAATGTTATTGAAAGTTATTATATCATATACATTTCTCATTCCGAATTTGTTAAATACTTTTCAAATTTTATTCTATTGTTCTTAATTTATTTTTTCAAAATATTTTAACAAATATAAAATATCTAATTATATAATTTATTTAAAATCATGCGTTGAAAATATTTCATAATGAAGAGCCAAACTTAATTCTCAATCAATGCAACTTTGAGTGTGACATACAATTTGTTATTATATAAGATATATAATCAGTATTATTTATTCATTATTTATAGTATTTGTAATATTTTATCTTTACTGTATTGTAATAATTGTTAGATTATTATTTATTATCAAAATTGATTGCATTTTGAAAAACAATCATAATTTAATTACATTCCATTTTGGTATACATTGAATACCAAATTGAATTTGAATGTCTATAAAAATGAACGTTTAAGTGCTTTAGAAATGTAACATCGAAAACACTAGTTTATACTGTATGAATGTTGATAATTAGCTGAAGGAATGGTGATTATGTTATTTTAAAAATTAAAGATAGTCATTATGCATAAAAACTTTTATTAAGTTTGATAAATAAATAATGTACAGAAAACGAGTTGCTTTCACGATATTGCAAATTTGTTTAATATATAAAATTATTGATTTGTTTGAAATCCTAATTATAATATGTAAATAAATATTTCTTTAATCAAAATTAAATTAATTAATATTTAACGAAATACATAGTTCGTAAGTAAATTGCACTTTCATTTATTGACTTGTGTGTGATATAATTTCTGGCAAAGCTGATGTAAAGTCAGTTAATTCAACCTTTATTTCACAATTTTCTTCTGTAATCATTTTGCATTCAATATCGTGTATATTCCTAGCGATCGCATTCATGAGCGCATTGGAACACAATGAATAGAAATCAGCTCCCGATAAGCCTTTTGGACATTTCGATTCGATTATTTCTAAGTCTATATCTGATGCGAGAAGAAATTTTTTTGTTAAAACTGTCAGTATTTTTAAACGCGACAGAGAATCGTCAGCAATGTTGACGGGAATGAGACGATCAAATCTTCCGGGTCTGAGTAACGCTGAATCTAACAAGTCTGGCCGATTGGTTGTGCCGATAATAAATACGTCGTTCGACTTATTGATTCCATCCATTTCTGATAATAGCTGTGACACTACTCTATCCATTAGTCCTCCCGAATCACCACTACGTCCTCTTCGTGGCGCTAATGAATCGATTTCGTCAAAAAATATAATACAAGGCGCAGCTCTGCGAGCTCTACTAAATATGTCTCTTATATTCTGTTCACTTTGGCCGACATACATATTGATTAATTCCGGTCCCTTAACGCTCAAAAAATTAAGAGAACACTGAGTGGCGGCAGCCTTTGCGAGTAACGTTTTTCCAGTGCCGGGCGGACCGTATAATAAAATGCCAGAACGCTTGAAACCAGATTTGAGAAGAATTGGATAATCTAATGGAATCTGAATCGTTTCCACTATTTCGCGCTTAATTGGATCGAGACCTCCGATGTCACTCCACTGAACATTAGGCATGTTCGGCGAACCGATTGCGTCCGCGTGTTGTCGCTGAAGAGCATTCAAAGAGTTCACTAAAAAATCATGAGTTAACACGAGTTTGGAATGAGGTATATCTTTATAGTGATGCGAAAGTATGTCTACGCTATTGTAATCGAGTGTATATGAATATAAACTGCTAATGGCTTTTGACACTAAAGAGCATAAATCGCTAAAATAAAAACCAGCCGTCTTTAAAGCTAATTCTGATAGATTAACATCAGGAGAGAGCGGTATATCACCAATAAGTGACTTCATTATAGATTTTCTTTCTTCGAAGTTTGGACATTCGATATCAATTTGGTGGACAAACAATGAAAGCAAATCATTGGCAACCGAAACCCTCGAATCTGTATTTGTCGCCACAACAATGATAGGCCAATCCATAAAATTTTTCATCAATTCATTAAAAGATTGCTTGAAAGCAGTAGAAATTCTCGGATCACTAAATAAGTCGTGTTTACATATCAAGTCAATGCGACGAATGAGAACAACACACGGCGCGTAAATCGAGACTTTTGAAAATGCTATTTTGATTTTGGCTTCGGTGGCGCTCGCGGTGTCTCCAAGTAAGTCATTGGTGTTGATCTCAATTAAATGCAAATTCCATATTCTGCACAAAGTGCTCACAATAGTCTTTCTGCCCGAACCCGAGTGTCCGTTCATCAAAATAGTTCCAAGCATTCTATCTTTAGTGGTCAGATATGGATAAACTAAATCGCACAACAGATTCACATATTTCGATAGTGGCGGTAGTGTTGCGCTCACACCATAATAGGTGCTCAGAGTGACCGGTATTAGACTGTGAACTGTTCCGGTTTGGTATAGCTTTGAATTGTTTACGTCTATCAGATTTCCATTTCCCTCAATGAGAGTCACCCGAAAATAAATCACAGGCCAATCAACTTTAGATAAATCTTTGTCGTGCGATAAATACAAGACATCGTCTCTCGAAGAGATGCCGATTATATCTCCTTTCATCACAAATCGACATTTCTTGAAATAACTTTTCAATACAAGCGAATAGTCATCGTTTTCGCAATAATTCGGTGAATGCACTAATGATACGTGAACTGCGGTCGCGTAACACAACTGCTGGGCTTTAGGTTTGTCGCGCTTTATCTGAAATTTAAATATTGCCGTTATTTAATGAGATGTTTAGAGTACAAAATGTTTGATACCATTAATTGCACATTTGAGTGAGTGAAGGGTCGGTTCGTTGAATGTGAAGACGTGTCTCGAAAGTTGAACCATAATTGCGGCGAAATGTATGCCGTTTTGTCATTCGTTGCCAAATCGTGTTCATATATTTGACAAAAACGTTTTTTCGATTTACATTTGAGTTTGAGGTCCGAAATGTAAACGCGAAGCCAATCGCCAGAAACGCACTTCAATTTGTTAATAGCATCACGTGATATGAAAGCGCACGCATTTTCGGCATCGATGTGATCGACGAGTGGACGGCTCGACAATAAGTCCACTTCGAAAGCGAATGTCGAACTCGACGGACAGATGTGATCCATGACTGGCGAGCATTCAACACATCACTGGCGTTCACTTCACTTTCATTCAAAACCATTGCATAACAAACTCATATCTAAAGTGCTGCACAAAAATACGTCGTTTAGAATATTTCGTAAACATATAACTTTTATGACTTTTTAAAACTTGTAAACACTTGAGTGAACACTTGTCTTAGAACGCAATTTTGTCCAATAGTAAACAATGTTTAAAATTAACTTATTGTGAACACTTTTTTCATAAGCTTATGTATTTTTGTACATAAATGATCGGTTAATGAGAAAACTAGAAAAATGTCAAGCAGTAAATATTATAACAAGCATATTGTATTAATGTCTGTCTGTCTGTCTGTCTGTCTGTATCCCTCCGTCAGAAAAGAGAAAGACAAGTGGTTATTAAAATTAATTGACTCGAGATAGTGGTCATTCTTATTTTCTACTAAAATTGTTGCGTTTGACAACTTTAAAACTTTATATAATATGTAAAGTTTATATAATATATTGCATCTACAATTTAAATATTATGAAAATATAGTCTTATTTGTAAAATTTTGTCAACAAAATGCATACATTTTCGAAACGGCGATCTTAGAAATAAATGCATTTTGTAAAAGTTGTACTGAACGCGTGCATAAGTGCGGGCATTTAGAATTGTTAAATCGAGATTTGAAATAAGTGTGTTTAAACATATACTAAGTATGAATCAACTCATAACAAGATTCAACTTATAATATAGAAACGGGATTTTCCCTAATATCTGGATTTTTATTTCTAATTCCAAAGCCCTGTTTTTTGTGACAAAAAACCCTTATAATTACAAGTTAAGAATATAACTTTTGTTAAACACTCTTAACATTAATTAGAAATAAAAAATTTTTAAAGTAGTTTTGTATTTCCAATTTTTTCTGATATTATTAAAAGTTAACCTTATTTGGAAATATCGAAATTTCATTTCACTGTTTATTTTATATAAACACTATATATTTTATATGTAATGTTTATTTCGTTGTTTGAACACATTATATTTTCTAATTTTTTAATAACAACCATGAAATTCATTGATGAATAGCGACGTTTCGCTCATTAGAATTCACTTGAGAAACATCAGTCATTAAATGATTGCAAACTTTCTAAACTGACAAACGAGTGAACGAAACGAATAATATGAACCGATTTGAATTGCACTTTTCAAAAATATCAAATAACAATTTATAAAAAATTATACAATTATTAAAAACGGCTGAGAAGGGGAAACAAATTGAGGGAAAGCAATAAAGTTTATGTCGTGCTTATTTGTACAGTAAATATTCGATTATTGCAACTCATTGGTGCGCATGAAAATTGTTGCAATAATCGAGTTTTGCAATAATTTAATACAATTAGAAAAACAATTTTAACTAAAGATAAATGTATTTAATGACGCTTAAAGCTAATTGCAATGACAATAATGCTAATTAAATCATTTAACATGAAAATAATGATTAATAGTAGTTTGCTTTAATTTTTTAAGTATATTATAAAAATTATTTTCATTTATAATGAGCACATCTTGACATAAGTCATTTTGGCCAACCCATGAATGCACTTAAGTTTTTGGATTCTTAAGAATGTAAGTTAGAATGCATTTGATTGTAATGTTCACAGTAGTGAAACATTATGCTTATGGCAGGGACTGAGAAATGCGTTCACAATAATGAGATGTTCACTATAAACGTATTCACTATACACACATTATTTTCAATGTTAAGGTATAGGAATTTAAATGAGGGATTTGAAAGCCGTTCACAATACGGAAAAGTTCACTATAAAGTTATTCACTATACCGGACTTTTACTGTATTGGATTATTTGGTAGAAGTGTATAGCAGTGTACAGCAGTTGTATGTGAGTTGTATAGCAGTTGTTGGAGTAGTATGTGATTCGTACGGCACGACTGTGCAACACGACTGCACAGCACGACGGTATGCTTTACGAGTTGTATGCGTGTGCACATCACGTCTGCATGATCGCTACACAGTTGGCTCATAGCATCGCATCACTACCTCATCACTACATCACTACACCATCACTACTCCAACTCTCATCCACTGCTACGCTATATCTGTTTGCTTTTAATTATGATTGTATCGCATATAATGCTAACAGTTATGCGATGCGTCGCAAACTTATATCTGATTTCTGTATTTTCAGTGTCTGTCATGTTTGATACCTATATATTGAATTGATTATCATTCAGCGATTATGTATTTGTCTCTCATTTATCTGATTAACACAATTTTGTTTCATATCGTAAGCAGTAGTCATTCATATAGTTTTATTAATAATAATCAAATCATTGAAACGCCAAATGAGGAACAAAACGATGTAATTATTGATTTGCGTATGATTTGCATAATTGCTAATTGAATACATTTAATGTTAAAGTACGCCAAACAACACTTGCAGTCGTATTCTCCCAAATATGGAAACAACTCGAATCTCTTCACAGGTTTGATCGCATGTCTCACTAATTCACTCATGAATGTTAAATATGTCCACTTAAACACGTTATATTTTGCATTTTTAAATTAATTAAACGCATTTCTTGTATTAATAATGGCATCAATTAAATAAAGTTCTAATGTTTTCTTATGTTTACTTAATTTTTTTTATTAATATCTCTTAATATCTTTATTGAAATATACAGAAATGTGGATATTATTATAAATATAGTGATAATAATATTAAGTTAAATATAATAGTTGCCTATTATTAATATATTAAAATAGATATCTTTACGAAATTTAAGTTTTTTGTTGACTTTATCACTAATAAAATGATTTGAGAGCTCTCCGTATGGCAGTCCAGCGCTAACGGGAGACCGCTATAAGTTGTTTAATGCCATTATATATGATTTGGATTAGAATTAAAGATGGAGTCGATTGAGAACATATTCCGGTTAGGATTGAGTCCATACCGGGTTTATTCAACGATCAACTTATTGTAAATTTATAATAATATTTGTTACTAAAATATAAATCAATAATTTTATTATTTAAATCAAATCCATCGAATTCCTCTTCACATTCAATTTTAAAATTTGCAATAATTCAGAATAATTGTCAGGAATTGAAGTCTGAACATCACTTTCAGATTCAAAATCACAAACATATTCGATAATTTGGCGCTTTTTACAGCTCGGATATGATTTGCGAGTTTTTGGCATTTGTATCACAGTTTGAATGAATTAAGCAAATGATGGCTAATACTATATCTGATGCTCATATGATCACTACTTGTATTAACTACTATATATGTATTGAATTAAATAAATATTGAAAATATAAAAATATTTTAAAGTTCGTGTTATACACGAGTCCGTCTTATCTATAGATACATTTTTCTTTTACGTTTAATGCAAATTTCTATGCTTCGTCTTATGCACCGAACCGTCTTATCCACAAGAACTTAGAGTAATAGTATAGGCATTACTTTGACCATGCGATACATGATAAATGTTTAAAGCTTTGTCAATAAATAAATGAATTGTAATCTGTGTAATCTAAACTTATTATTCTCATTTATAAAAATTAGTTTATTATCCGACAATTAAATTGCTTCAAAGCTAATTCCTAACTCTTTCTCTTTTAAAAACTCGCTGTAGTGTAACACTATTTGCTTACTGTAGACACATATTTGGCAACATTTCTAAACTAAATTATTAACTAAACTGAGTTATTAAACTTAAAGGACATGTCTGGCATTTAAAATATGTGTCAAAACAGGTACCATTTTGTCTGCACTTCCCTCTCTTTCTCCTCTTGCGGTCTATACATTTAGATTACATATGAAAGAAAATTCTCCTTAAAAAGTTTTAAAATCAGACCATCTCTATCTAAAATTACTTTGAATTAGTTTAATTTATATATTTGGTAACTTATATTGTTTCAAATTGGCTTTAATGTACAACTTATGGACATCTTTGACATTAAAAAAGTCAGAAAAAAGTTCACAATTTTGGCAGCACTTTCCTGATTCTTAAGATAGGGTTACGAACAGACAGACATCTCAAATCCATAGCTTGCTTTTGTCAAAATCAATGTAATAAACTTATATTGAAATAAAATACATTTAAAAAGTGCTTAAGAAATAATTGTTTACATAAACAAATATTTTTATGTTAATTAATCTCAGCCAAATTATTAAAATAATGTTAAAACCATTGTTAGGAAGAGTAGAAAAAATTTTTAATATTTATTTACAACAAATATAGTAAATGTTCGTTATAGTGAAGCCCGCTATAGTGAACTTTTCAGTATTGTGAATACATATTACAAGTCTCAGCCATAAGCGTAATACTTGTACTTCAATACTGTGAACACTACAATCAACTGCATTCAAACTTATGTTCTTAGGAATCATAAAACTTTACTCAACGAAAGACATATAAAAAAATGAGCACATGTGCTAAACTTGAAGGAAAACTTAACTCGAAACTTAAATATCCTCATTTTAGTTTCAAATTTTCATTTTGCAGTCATTAAAAGAGTGGATAACAATGAAAAGTGTAATGATATTGTTGTTTAATAATAATAAATAAAACAAACCTTATTATACCTGATATAATCTATTTTAATGATTATTCCCCGCTACTCTTCAGTATAGTGAACTAAAATTTTGGCCCCGAGAGAGTTCACTATATCGAAGTTTTACTGTATAAAATAAACAAAATTTTCCTTTTAAAGTATTTCATGCGTACTTTTAATTAAATAAAACTAATTGCGAAATACTATATTTGTTATGACAGAATTGTTTCAGAACGACAGCAAATGCTTTTATAACTGCGCTTCGAGTGACAAATGTGTTTCACGCGATCAAGTTTGTGATATCATTCATGACTGTCCACAAACAGACGATGAACAACAATCTTGTGGTAACTATTTTTTATTAATTTAATTTTTAAAGACAGAAAATTGTCAAATATATGTTTATTTATTAAAGAATAACATTTAAAAAGTTGAATAACGGTAATGAAACTGTAATATAGCTGTAGGAACGGCAATCTTATATAAGAGGTTTTAGATTTCTGTTTTAAATCACTACTCCTTACACAAAAAACTGCTGCACACAAAAAAATTAAGAATCGCTTATATAATATAATATATAAGCGATATTATATATATATATATATATATTATTAATTATTAATATTTTTATATAATGTTATTTTAGGTAGAATTTTCTACCTTATAATTGCATTAACACTACGAACTCCGAGAAAATAAAGGCAGTCGAGTGTCGAGACAGACACAGATGTGTACATCGATTATAATTTATAAATATACAAATATTAATTATAAAAATATAGTTTCGGAACCTCTTTCGCTCACAGGTCACCTCTCACTCTCTCCCCAATCACTCACTTTCACTCTCACTTTTTCAGCATTTAAAATATTTTTACTTCAATCAAATATTAATGTTTATTTTATAATGTTATAATGTTTAGATACACTTCCAAAAGGTAGTTATTGTTCATTTGGAAAAAACGATTCTTGCTTTTGGACTAATATCGAGCATAAAGAAGATGACGAAGGAATTTGGATCATTGAAAATGATAGCGAAGAGTGGTATTTGAGCGCCAAATATGAAAGTGTGGGCAGACATAAGTTCGGCAGAATGGCAGCGATCAGAAGTGTCACATTCACGCCAATACCTGTCTATCACTCGCAAAGGCATTCGCCGCTATTCAATACATGTCATGTAAGTTTGATTTGAATCATTATTGCTTTAATTATGTTTAACCTGAACTGTTCGGCATCACTAGAATGCTATTGTAATCCAGTCTAATATAGAATGATTTGTAATCTGTAGCCTCTCGTTATGGGGTTTACCCATAAAATTCTCTTGACTGTTAAAAGTGCTCACCATTTTTAGCAAAACAACTTTCACAACATTCGATTTAGCAATTATAAACTAAAGTTTTAACAAATATCAAATTATAATTTTCTTTATTAATTTTGTCGATTTCGAATTTTGATGTATCAAATGAAATGTGATTAAAACGATCACAAGTTTTTCAACGAAATCTCTTTTGTTTATACCGATCGTGAATGACTACTGATAATGAATCGCTCTTTAGAATGAAGAAAATGTCGATTGTTATGGACTAATCATTATAAATGATTAAGGAAAGCATACAATCATATAATATTATAGTATAATTATTAATAAATTTGCTTAAAAAACATAGATAATGTATATATAGATATATATTCATTTATACGTTTGTATAAATTTATTTTTAATTATTCGATATAATCAATTATTTTTTTATTGTTCAAAAGATTATTATTTGATTCAAAAAATTCGTACATTAAAAGTAACTCAATATTAGTAAATTCTATTCAAATTAAAATCAATTCGCTTTATTTAACCGATGCTTACACTGTTATATTTAAAGTAAATAATTTGTTTGAATCGGTTTGAATCAATGTGAAACTCTTTAAACTTATTAAATTCGATTAACTTATTTGAAATCCGAATAATAGGTGCGCTTTTCATACCAAATCACATTTCCGTCGTCAGAAGTCAGACTCGATTTACTTCGATTGGACTCTAATCTTCATAATTCTGAGCGAATCATAAAATTATGGCGCGAATACATGCACTCGTCAGCTCACAGATCGAATGTTTTGCCGTCTAATACGTGGAACCGTATTAGTATAGCGATGCCTCAAAATGTTAATTATGATTATCAATTAGAATTTAGCGCTTCCATCGGCTTAAGAGGATTGAATTCGAATTCAAAAATTAAACAAATTATTGCCATAAGCAATATTAGCTTATCTAAAGAATGTTTTCAAAACGGTAATTATAGTTACGGCAATTATAGTTATGGTAATAATTTAATTTTTTTTATTTGATATTATTTTTAACGTTCGCATCCAAAAGTAAAGACATGTCGAATGTGGTGAATCCGGAAAAAGGGAGGATTCGACTCATTGAGAGACGTGTCGCTCCTTAAGAGTGAGCTCAGAATCTCAAACTCCAGATTCGACATGTCGTTGCTTTTGAATACGAACGTTAAAAATTATAACTAAAGTTTACAAAAGATATTAACGAAGTCAAATATATATCTTTAGGGTTTACAAATTACGGCATCTCTCCATTATCTATATATATTTTAATCTCAATTTTATCAATTGTTGTCGTTATCTTTGTGGTCATCGCATTTTTTGCTGGTAAGTCTATATAAGATAAGTTTCATACTACCCAAATGTAACCGAAATGTAGTCGAAATGTTTAGCAATTCTTGCGCTGTTTTCTTTAATCATAACAATAGTGCGTTTAGACGAAGTAACCAATAAATGTTTAGTAAATGAGATTATTAGCAGTATTTTTAGGGAGAATTTTCTGTCGACTACTTATTGAATTTAATTTTATAATTGATGAATTAAATTAATTATAGTTCGTCGATATCGAAAGACATGCAATGATGAGAACTTAGGTGGGGATCAAAGTGTGAATCGTGACGCCAGCGCTTCTCAATTGCTTTCTAACAGCTCTACTGATGTACAACTTAGTAGATTAAGAACTGGACATAATATCATAACAGAATATAATCCGAATTATGAATTTGGCGGATCGATGTGTACGTTACAAGATCTGCGAGAGATTCCGAGAGAAAAGCTCACATTAATTAAGTATTATTTAGCAAATGCTTATGCAATGCTTGTAAGGGTGTGTAAGAGTGTGTCCGTTGCAGAGCCCTCGGTCAGGGAGCGTTCGGTGAGGTGTATCAGGGCTTTCTCCATAACATGCCGGGAGAGATCACCGACGAACTGCCCGTCGCTGTCAAGACTCTGCCTGAATATTCGGCCAACAATCAGGCGGAAATGGACTTTTTAATGGAGGCGTTAATTATGTCGAAATTTAAACATCGAAACATCGTTCGCTTTATAGGCGTTTGTTTCGAGAAAATGCCTCGTTTTATAGTACTCGAGCTTTTACCTGGTGGTGACCTCAAGACATTCCTTCGCGAGTCTCGCGGCACGTCAAGCAAGCCTTCCATACTCTTTATGGGAGATCTTCTTGTTATGGCTTTGGGTATGCATACTAGTATAGTATGATAAGCATTAATTTAAAAATATAATTACAAACTTATTTAAATAAGATGTTGCGCATGGATGTCAGTATCTCGAAGAAAATCATTTCATTCATAGAGATATAGCAGCGCGTAATTGTTTGCTCACCAATAAGATCAAACCTCCATCAGGAATGATTAACACACTTAACGGCTCATTTAATATTAACAGTTATAACAATGGTTATAATAATAGTGGAATAGTAGTAAAAATTGCAGACTTCGGTATGGCTAGAGATATATACAGAGCTGATTATTACCGCAAGGGTGGAAAAGCTATGCTTCCCGTCAAATGGATGCCTCCCGAAGCGTTTCTCGACGGCATCTTCACATCTAAAACCGACGGTAACACTACATGCTAATTATTTTTATTACAAATTTAAGATAAAAATGTCGTCATTAGTTTGGAGCTTTGGTGTTCTTCTTTGGGAAGTCATGTCTATGGGATATATGGTAAGCGACCAAATATTAATTGAAACAAGTAAACATAAAATGTTGCAAATACTGTTAGCCCTATCCCGGTCGCGGTAATCAAGAAGTAATGCAATTGGTGACAGCCGGCGGCCGTTTAGAGCCGCCAAATCCGTCGACACCGCCACAAGTTTATGCTATAATGACGCAGTGTTGGAGTCCAGTGCCCGAACAAAGACCTCCATTTGTTACAATTATTGAAAGGTTAGGCTATTGCTTGCAAGATCCAGATGTGCTGAGTGTCAACTTACCCATCTTTCATCGCGCACCTTCCATGGAAAGGGATGTAAGCATTCAAATATTTTATTTTTTAAAAGAACGTTAATTTTATAATTTATTATAAAATATTGAAATGATAAAATATGTTAGATGACTCTCATGCGTCCTCCACCCGACGCTACCGATTACTTGGTGCCAAACAATCCATGTTCAAACTCGAATTCAAACTATAGTATGAGCACAGAGAAAACGGAGTTATTATCGCCCGACACATGTTCGACGTTTAGCTGCACAAATGAAGATAATAACTCGAAACTACTGGAACTTCTCGATGAGACTAACCCTCCAGTAATACCTCCGAGAACTGGTAATTGGAGAGAAACGAGTTTTTCCAATCAAAACTTAATTGATTCAGCTATTGCTAAGAGTGACCAAATCAAGTCGGAAATGTTGCCAAATAACAGTTCGCAGCCATTATTGTTGGACGCGTCCTCTTTACTACAACAACCTTCGCGTTACGTTAATGTCAACGTCAACGAAGCCACTGATAATAATATCAATTCTAATAATATAAGAAGCAATGCTCAACAAGTGAATTGCTAAACGTAGCCATAACTGGTACCTCAACTACGATTCTTTGCCAAATCTAACTTAACTTTATGTTATTTTAATTTATGTACAATTCATGTATTATAATAATTTAGTGCTCACACACCCACTATTACTAAACTATTTCTGTACATTTTTTAATTTTATTAACTTAGAAATTCTTTGTAATCATTGATTTTGTGTAAAAAATTCAAATCATTTATTAAATTATACTAATGTAACACTATTCTAGATATTTACAAGTGATAGACAAATGATAAATAGTTGTCCGTTTTGAGAGATTATGTGATTTAATACTATATACATTTATTATGTTAATAATATAATTTCTTGTATTTGTTTAACATTTTTGTAGAAAATAAATAAAGATTATAATTAGTTTATAAATTATGAAATATGAGATAAATTAATTTTATATGTCGTATTTTGGCATTATATATAATACTAACACAAATAATATTTATTTTGGCCGTTTTAAAAAACGGGTTTATAGATATGAAATTCACGAAAACACTTATAAACAACTTCGCCTATCAATCCTTTTACTCCTCAACCCATTAAGTCTTCAACCCCTTCAGGATTTCGAGTACAATGACATGATATCTGACAATTTTTAGCTGATTCTGACTCACAAAAGCTAGCTATGGATTTGAGATGTCTGTCCGTCTGTCCGTCTGTCAGTCCCCCCAATGAAGGGAAAGAACCATAATTTGGAAATATTTAGTGTCATTTAAATAGTTCTAATTTGTCAAAGTTGGACAAATTATGGATAAATATACATTACACTCTTTATTAACAAATGGCAAACTTGTAACAATAAGATACATAAAGCGCGAACGTAGTCAGCAATTAAGTTACCCACGAATAGTAAATAATGTTAAAATCAGCTCATTTGGATGTCAATACAAGTATTGAAGCAAACTATTGACTGTTTTTAATTCAACATTATATTATTACTATAGTAATGCCATAGCATTGAGATATTATGTACCCTAAAATTCTTATGATAATACGCACTCATAATAAGCGTTAAATATTTAAAAAAAATCCATGTATAATAAGCATAGATTTTCTGCGTTTATACATTAAATTTAATACAATGATTTATGCAATATAACTGTTATTTATTAACTAAATAAACAATTAAATACAACTCTGACAGCGATTCGAAAGTAGAGGAAACAAATTAGAATTAATTAGAAACTTATCGAGTCATTTCAAACTAATATTAAAATTGAAATATGCTTTTTATTAAATTTTCTATATATAATACATAGAAATGTATATGTAAATGTACATCATATGTGTGTACACACTCCATGTATAATGCGCAGCAAGATTTTACAATGAATTTTACATTTTAGAATAGATAATACGCATATTATCATAGGAATTATAGGGTATTTAACACTTAATATAACACTTATAACGTAATATATTAATAGCATACGACTGAAACGCTTATTGAGTGTTTGCTCATTAGGAAAGCCAACTTATTTCGGGAGAAAATATGATGGTTTTCGAGTCGGAATGAAAGTGTCATTTTAAGGAAAATATTTAAACAAAGAATAACAATAATTTATTGTTTGTTTAAAAAAAATATTTGAAATAAGAATTTTATATATAGTAAAATAATTTTTAATTCATTTAATAGAAAATTTTCAGATATCTTATAAAAAAATATAAAATTGAGGAATTGTTTGTATAAAATTAGTTTTTTTAAATTGTGTATAAATTTTAATTTCGGGAAACAATCTTAAATTCCGGGAAATCAAGAATTTTTCCTATTTTTGGGAAATTTTGGAACTTAAATAAAGTTTATTTTATATTAATAACTTCTATTAAGGTTTGCCGAAAATATGTTAACGTTTATCGATTGGGAATATTGCGAACCAGTTGTCTCTACTCGTGATTGACTCGCAAATCGATACATACATGTTCACCATATGCTCGCTATGATCGCTATTCAGATCGTTGTTTAGTTAAATCATTGCTCATTAATTGTCAATTTATTGAACTCAAAGTAAGGCCAATTACCGTAACATATCCTAACTTATGATAGTTGTTGAGCACTAATCCACACAAATATGGGAACGACTGACTCGAAACTTAATTACCGCAAAGCGATCGTTCAATTGACCACAAAAACTCAACCGATAGACGCAAAAGACGATCAATTTTGGGATCAGTTTTGGTGCGAAAATGTAAGTAATATTCAAGACGTGTTCGCATTAATACCTGCGCCCGAAATCCGTGCGCTTCGAGAGGAGTCGCCGTCAAATTTGGCCACTTTTTGCTACAAAGCGGTGGAAAAGCTGGTGAAGGCGACCGACACTCTCTGCAACACTGCATCGCAACAGCAAATCGTCTTGAATAGTGTCCGACTCTTGACCAGAATTTTGCCTTACATTCTCGAAGATCCCGATTGGAAAGGATTTTTCTGGTCAAGTCTGCCGTCGTCGACGTCACACGCGTCGTCACACGCGTCGGTTTGTGAGGACACGCACGATAACCTGCCTCTCGCTCAGTCACTACTGTTAGCCATATGTGATCTGCTCTTCTGTCCCGACTTCACAGTCAGCCCTCTTCCCAGCAAAGCGAGTAAGTTTGGAGCTCCCGATTCTCCCCCCGAAGACCTTCAATCGATCGATAGCTGCGAATACATTTGGGAGAACGGAATCGGCTTCACTAACCCAACCGTTTCGTCATCGGTTTACGACCGAAACAGAAGTGAATTATTGACATTACTATTGACGTGCTTCAGCACATCCATGTATATGACTCCCAACGAAGCCGGACATACAGCTAACCGATGGATAGAGTACTTTACATCTGCTGAAAACCGTCACGCATTGCCATTATTCACTTCTCTGTTGAATACAGTGTTTTCCTACGATCCCGTCGGATATTTACCTTTTAATCACTTGTTGTTTAATGATTCCAAAGAAAGAGTTGTTGAGGTTTCGCTTCAGATTCTTATTGTAACCCTTGATCACGATTTCAGCGCAGATAATTGCCATAACTTCGACGAAACCACAGAGCATATGATTCAGGATAACCTATTTATAAATTATTTATCACGAGTTCATCGCGAAGAGGATTTCGCATTTATTCTTAAAGGATTTACTCGACTTCTTTCTAATCCTCTAATTCAGACATACATTCCTAACTCAAGCAAAAAGATTCAATTTCATCAGGAATTGTTAGTTTTATTTTGGAAAGTTTGCGATTACAATAAGAAATTTATGTATTACGTCTTGAAAACCAGTGATGTTCTTCATATATTGGTACCTATACTTTATCATCTCAATGATAGTCGTGCTGATCATTCACGTGTCGGTCTCATACATATAGGAGTATTTATTTTATTGCTATTAAGTGGTGAACGAAATTTCGGCGTACGTCTTAACAAACCCTATTCCTCTAATGTTTCGATGGAATTGCCAATATTTACTGGTACTCACGCCGATCTGTTGATCATTGTGTTCCACAAAATAATAACCACAGGCCATCAAAGATTGCAACCACTTTTTGATTGTTTACTTACGATAATAGTTAATGTTAGCCCTTATTTAAAAACATTATCGATGGTTGCGAGCACTAAATTATTGCATTTATTAGAAGCATTTTCGACGCCGTGGTTCTTATTTTCCAATCAAACAAATCATCACTTAGTATTCTTTTTACTGGAAATATTCAATAATATAATACAATATCAATTCGATGGCAATTCCAATTTGATTTACACTATAATACGCAAACGAAATATATTCCATTCATTGGCTAATCTTCCATCAGATTATTGCACAATTCAAAAATCACTCAACAAAAAGAGCACAAATGGGCGCAAACCAAGATCGCAATCTTCTGCCTCATCTATTCCTTTGTCGCCTACATCTCCGACATCTCCGACATCTCCAACGTCTCCTTCGAGTAGTTTCTCAGAAATATCTCATGTGGACGAGCAAACAATTTCTGATTTGAATTCGGCTGAACAGGCTTTAAATATATCGTTGGCGGCAACGCCTCGGTTGGACAAAATGACCGAAAGAACGCATCCCAACCCAAAAGCTCCGTTAAATGAAGGAGAAATTCAAGACATGGCCGCACATGATTCCATTCCCAATAGTAGTCATTATGCTTTGAGCAGACAATCGAGTGAGTCCTCAAACACGTCAAACAGGGCCTCAACATGGATGCCAACTCCTGAATGGATTAATTCGTGGAAACAAAAACTTCCGTTGCAAACAATAATGAGAATGCTTCAGGTCTAACAATTCTTACATATTTATATAAAATATTCAAAATATAATGATTTAAATGAAGTTTAGATATTAATATAAGTTATGCAAGCTTTAATACATATATTTATATATATGTATTAAAGATCAATTTGTTTCTAAAGCATAAAGTTTTTTGTGAAAGATCAAAAATACATGTAAATGCCTAATACTTTATAAGAATCATAATTCTCATAAACTTAATAATTTCAAGATTTAATTCAATAATGATTAGGTTCTCGTTCCACAAGTGGAAAAGATGTGCATCGATAAAGGAATAACTGATGAAAACGAAATACTTAAGTTTCTACAACACGGAACTTTGGTCGGCCTCTTACCAGTTCCGCATCCGATTCTGATTCGCAAATATCAAACCAATTCGGGAACAACTTTATGGTTTCGAACCTATATGTGGGGAGTTGTCTATCTTCGCAATGTTGACCCTCCTGTTTGGTACGACACTAATGTCAAACTTTTCGAAATACAAAAACTTTAATCATTAGTTAATATAATACAATGTATTTACTATCTAGTCTTTACAGTCTATACAACAGGTGAGGCTATGGATAAACTTTTAGTCCATTTGCTGTCCACTTAACAGTCAAACTAAACATAACCAAAAATATTGTCAATACATCTAATGTTAACATTCCAAAGAGCGATACGCAACTTAGAAAGTCATTATCATTTGTTAAGTTATTATATTTATTATACTATCTATTTATTGAAGTGTAGAATTTGTTGTCGAGTATGATATTATTTAAGTAAATAATTATCGGTAACGTATTCTTTTGGATAATTGATGAGTCTTTCGTCGTCAGGCCTGACCACTGCAAGAAAGCGTTAAGTAAGTCAATCTCCTTTAATGAATGCGTGGCCAAAGCCATACCCATATATCTCTCTTTGTAGCGAACAGTGTATCCCTGCGGCGGAGACATGAGAAACCCGTACGACCACATAATCATTCCCATAACACCGAAACCGATAGAGCCGTACACTTCTGGCATCGCATTGAACGTCCGCGACACGTATGCCTTCACTGTTCACCATTCAGATCACAATTAGGTGTTCATATGTTTGATATGATTACACTTACGTTTAATCCAACGCCTGATCACAACCGCCACCATATTTAACAGATTCTCACCACAATTACACCACAATTAAACTCACTCTGAAAGCAAGTGATAGATAACTCAATAATATCATATGATTTATGGATGCGATCCAATAGAGGGCGCAGTAACGCGAACAACAAATGCAAATTGATTTGTATTTGACTATTAAATGACTTATTCTATAAGTAATGGTTATTTTGAAATGGTTAACAAATTTAAAAAATGATTTAACACATATATTTGTGACTTTGTTTGCAAATATATGATTATATTTATATTATTCTTCACATAAAAAAATTTAAGGCTAAATGTTTAATGATTTTGAGTTATTTCGTTGTTTGAGCACAATTTAAAAACTTTTTCTTTTTTCGCAAATAATATTTTTAGGCATTTTTTTATATTTATGCCTTTCTGACAATTTACTTTTTATAATATTTAACTTACTTTTTTGATTCTTGTCAGAAGTTTTGTTTATGCAATTTGTAAAGTTATAAGACGTTTCGAGATAGCAAAACTCTATCTCCTCTTCAATTATTCAACTGAACTGTTGTGAGACTTTTTCGTAACTTTAAAGTCTTTAGTTTGAAATTGTTTAACTTTTTGTGGTCACTATTGCCAGATGTGTGTCGGAGTGAGAGTTAGCTGTTATAAATTACTTAAAGCGGTGTCTTAATTGTGTAAGAGCTGGTAGTGTCCAAAAACCACTGTTTTTCTTTTTTCTTCATTGAATCCAACTGGAGATCAACTGTTGATCACAATCAGTGATAAGAAATTAATATTAAAATATTAATTAGACGTTTCGGAGGCCAAATTGAAAATCTCCATCAGTAAAATACTTCCCAATGTTTGCTAACTTATATCTTAGACATTGTATATTAAAACTATTATGAGAGAAAGCTGACTTGAAAATATTAGAGT
>JAQIYA010000206.1:0-25454 GCA_034699355.1 Microtritia minima | reverse complement strand
GACAACGGTGTTGACCAGCAGTTGATTGAAATTCGATTGCGAATTAATGAAAATACTTTTAAATCTTTAAAACAAACTAAAAAAACTGGCTTTTTGCCTAAAATTTGAATTATATGAATAAATAAAGAATTTAATGTTTTAAACGATGTTTTTTCTTATGAACCGATGCTATGAAGTAATGGATCGTATGAAGTAATTGCCGAAACCAAACCACTTCATATGATCCATACCCGACTGTATATAGTTTATTAAAGTCTCAGAACTCTTAAGCAAATAAATGTGCATAAATTATGAGGTTTTTTATTAAGATAGAAGTTTCAACTTTAAATTAATTAATTAATATGTACCACATATGACAAACACTCTATAGTTCAGATAATGACGTAATTATATCTGCTCTAAGCTTAATTTCATAATTTTGAGATTTGATTTTTTCATATTTATCCAAATAAGAAGAAATGAAAGCGTTGATTGAAAATTTCGATCATTCATAGAGAGTGTCAAATGTGAAACAATAACCATAATGTTGTGTGAGTAGCGTAAGAGAAGATGACTGATGAGAAAAATAGTGATCAAGATTGTAGCGGACAAGAGATACAATATGAAAGGTCACTGACCTAACCCTTATGCGATGGCAGTCACTCTATTACTGTCACCACCCAGAAGTGTTTCGCACACAAGATTAGTCTTACACTGTTTGTAAATCAAGTATAATAAGTCAGTATCTCTTCACCGCATCGCAGACTGTGAGGTCTGACTCGCGAAGTGGTTATCACGTTATCACGTTTTGGGTATTTTGAATTTAGCGAAATATATGTGATAAATAAAGACTAAGTTAAATATTTAAAAGTTAACACAATCTTACAAAATAAGCTTAAATAAATCAAGGCTGTTATGCAAGGCTTTTCAAGATAAAACTAAAATAATGAAAAAAAAGTTCTTAATCTAATTCTGATTAAAAGCAAAATATTGATATTTTATTTAAATTGTACCCAATTATAATTTGTTGTATTAAATGGTTGTTACTGTTTAATTATTTATAGTTATTAAATAAAAAATGTAAGTCAATCTATATTATTGCGCTCAAGTATTTGCTGAAAATTAATAAACTTAAAATTATGTATAAATCTAACGATAATAAATCGTAAGCCTTAAAATTTGATGTGAAAAATTTGTTATTATATAAGATAAATAAATTGGATTGAGTTTTTAAAAATTGATAAAAATAAGTATGAATTGTTGAGAAGCAGAAGCGAATTGCTTTATTAATGAGAGCACATTCCGGGCGTCATCTCGTCATCTCGTCATCTCATCGGCGAAAAAAACAAGTAAAAGAATGTCGCGAATGATATTGAGGTGAATATGTTTTCATTTAATGAAAGTCCATTATTCAAGCGTGAAATACACTGAGGCTGGTCTTGATTTGCGATAGCAAACCATAATATATCACTTTTGAATTGAAATCTATCAAAACTGTTTCATCAAAAGCCCTTCACTGTAACCAAAAAAGCGAAATCCCTTTATTCTGCAGCGCTTTTGGGCTCACCTTTTGGTTTGCCTTTAATACAGTAGAGTTAACGAAGGAAAGAGTAAGCGATAGCGATGAGGAAATGCTGATCAACGTCAGCATAAATCGCTAGTAAAAGATGACTTTTCTTCATATAAGATTTACGGCGCATCGCCAACAAGAAAAGAAAGCATGTTATTCATCGAGAC
The DNA here is from genome assembly GCA_034699355.1 of Microtritia minima. NCBI lineage: Eukaryota > Metazoa > Arthropoda > Arachnida > Sarcoptiformes > Euphthiracaridae > Microtritia > Microtritia minima. The sequence continues at coordinate 23,738 of JAQIYA010000206.1, read as the reverse complement.
CTTACAATAGCGCTATACGTTTGGTCAATAAAAGGTAATTTATTAGCTCATGGATGCATCACATCTTCAACTCAATTCAATCTTCGGCTTTCTTTATGCCATAATATAGTGAACAAACTCTTCACTGCCCTCCTTCTTGTTCTGCACGCATATATATATGAGAGCTCTCCAAATGTGCCATTTTATGGACTCGGACTCAGACAACTAACAAATGATACGAGATTATGACGATTTATTTATATGGCAAGCAAAGTTAATTAATCAGTTTGAATTAGCATATAAATTACATTTTATCGCTGTAGTATCAAAAATTTTCTTTTAATTTTTTTATTGTTCATTTTGAAAAATTAATTGGTCTCGAATCGCTTCCTTACTCTAATTTAGACATCAATTTTGTTTAACCAAAATAATAATTTATAGATTTGAGTTCAAAAAATATGATATAATTTAATTCTATAATTAATTCTAATATTACATTTAAAATTTTATTTGTGAAATTTATTAATTTAATATTTTATTTATAAAAACAATTAATTATAAGAAGTTTATAATTTATTTAAAAATTTATTTGTATTGTGTAAATTTTAATCTTAATTTATAAGAGAAATAATTTCAGAATCAAAACTTGGAAGCAAAGGGGCTTCAAAGAGCTCCAGATATAACCTCTAATGCCTCTTTGCTTCCGAGTTTTTCAATTATACAATTTATAAGCAGATAAGAAATAAATTACATTAAGGTAAAGTTAATGTTTATTTTTAATTTATTGTGGATGTATTTGACAATAACTTTAATTTAAATAAGAAATTCAAGTTTGATTAATTTTTTAGCAGATTTTGCAAAAGTAAGCTATGGATTTGACACGTCTGTCTGTCTCTCTGTCTGTACCCCATCCCCAATAGAAGAAAGAAAGACAAGTGACCATAAAAATAGTAATAATTTTAATTGACTTATTTAACGTCAAAGATGTTCTTTAAGTTTGACATTAAGGCGAGTATTAGTTGCCTAAAGTGTGTATACAGTATAATACAATATACTAAAGTATTGCGAATAAATAATAATTTAGAATTTTAAACATACATAAATTATTTTAATCATATTTTATTATTTTCAACAAAATCCACCAAATATAATGGTCATTCTTGTTTAATTAATAAAATTAATTACTTATTTTTCTGCGCTTAAAAATTTTAATTTAATATACATTAAATAAATACATAAAAATTGCATAACCATTTAATTTGTTTGCTTAAATTCAAATCAACAAAAAAATTATTTAGTTAAAGCAATAATAAAACAACTGATTTTAAAGTTGCATATTATGCAAATATTTTCATAAATAAACATCTATATATGATCTATCTTTTCGAGATCTCTATAGAGGTGATCAAAAACCTAAATAAATATTTAAACAATAAAAACAAATCAAAGAAATTTCTCTGTGGAAATGTGCGATAATAACTTATCCATAGTTTTATAAAAATTTATTCTTCTTTTGACATCGCTCTGTATAAACAGTAATAATTTATAAGTTATTTTATGTGTTACGAAAAATCATTGAATATCAAAGGAAAGACTCATTCTGTATGAGCGCTAACAGTAAACGATAACTTTATATGAATCCGTTCTTCATTCCCATCTGATTAGTAATGTTAGCTCTGATAATCACATATGAGCTGAATGAGTGTTTCTTAATGAGATATTTGTTTTATGTATGAAAATTATAATATATAGTTAATATATATGTAAATTCTTGAACTTCTTTTACTAAATAATAAAATCGAGGAAATGCATTTTGTTTTATTTAATAAATTTAGGTTTTAGTAATTTATTAAAACTAATACTTTATTTGAATCTTGAATTTTGTTTTTATTTATATATTTTTAATTTTCATAAATTGGATTAATGTATTTGATTATATTTTATAGTAACGGTTTTTGTTATTGTTTTTCTTATACTGTTATAAAAATATACAGCTATTGTTTTGTATTTGTAGGTTTTTGCTTTTCTGGTTATTAGTTCTTCACTAAAAGTTTTAAAATTTAAAACACATTTATTACTATAATAAATATAAATAGAATTACATATGCACTCATTAAAATTGCAAATTAAACTTACTATTCGTGTCAATATTTAATTTTAAATAATAATAAAGATATTTTGTGCCTTTATTTCAGTTAAAAATTGATTTTAACTGTCAATTGTTATGTTAAATAAGTTTATGCTCAGTCAAGTCTTAATATATACTTTTATTATAAATTAAAAATACTTGTAAAATTAAAAATTAAAACTATATAAAATTGTTACAAATTGCTAGCAATAATTGTTAGTTGTTTTATAAAAGCTTTGAATATCAATTTTTAATTATCTAAACAACAAAACCGGATGCAACCGATTCTCATGCATGATCTGTAAAATATTAATCACGAAAAGTCGTGTTTTAATAGCAATTTCAACTAATTATGCTTTAAATGTAATAATTTTATAACTCTCCATTAACATTGATTAAAACCAATTTTTGAAAGAAAACTAATTCGAGCTAAAAGTTTAACTCTAACGCTCACGAGAGGCGGGACAGACTGACAGAGAGAAGAAAAGTTTCAATTATAGATATGATTTTCTTATAATTTTCTTATACAAGCTCTTGAAATTGCTTGACTCGCAGAGGTCATGATCGTTATGAATAAAGGTATCGCGTTTACACTTTTGGATTGCTGTCACGTTAAATTGTAAAGTGCGCCTTAAAGACTGGTTCTTAATGAGTGCTTGATTTGAGAATACAGACACTGTAAGCAATAGTTGAACGCTAACAATACTCGTGACTATTTTTAATTAAATTGACTTTTTCGAGATAGCTATACACCATTACAGGCATTCTTATGAGATTGCCATTCGTGTCTCTATTTCAGTAGACAAAAATGATGATCAGCGAAGTTTTCTTCCACCAAATAAGGTCATATAGGTTTTTATGGCCGATTAAAAATATCTTCAAATCAAAATGCTGTCGCTTTTGTTTGTAATTAAATTAAATCTATTACGACTTTTAAAGAGAATTTTTAACCCATGAAGTATTGCTACTTTGCATCAATAAATTTAATTTTATTTTCAAAACTTATTTCTTAAAACAAAAATCATTAAATATAGAAGTGTGTGTGTGTGTGTGTTAATTATAATGCAGTCTTGTATAATAATAATGAAATCATTTAAGAAAGGATTCTCTTATAATTTATTTATTAGACAAGTTAACCGTTTAAGTTAAATAATTAAAACATTAGTTATTAAGATTAATGAGAGCGAAATTTCCTTTTAAGTCGGTTAATAATGTTTAGGCCATAATAGTTAATTTATTGAAGGCAATTGTTGTTTTGCTGTTAACGCAGCTGAATGTGACAAGCGATTGGTCACCACTGCAAACCTTGCAAACCATTTCTAACTGCGATTCACATGAATTAATGGCGAAAATGCATTCCACTATTATTAATGGCACACTAAATGCAACTTATCTCGTATAAGCTAAAGGGTTAAACACACTCAACACACGCTCTCTTCATTTATTTGACTCCACTAAACAATTTCATATTTCTAACGTTGATATTGGTTTTATTTTTAAACTGTGTAAATGTGATCAGAAATAATTATTTCGAATTCAATAATTTGTCTCTATATATGTCTCTTTACATGTAAATGTTTACTTCTTATGAAGTCTTGACGCGTAAAATGAATGCGTCCATACATAGGATTGAATAAAGCAAAAACAAATATAAGACAAAACTTGAACGCCTATAAATAATTCGACGAAACTCACGCAATCATTGAATAGAAATGTTGGTCCAAAGGTGCGAATGAAAGTTTGAGCAAAGCTAATGCATGATAAATGTCACTACAAGACAATATTGTATTCAGCCATATGTGCATACAATACTCATGAGAATATTGCTTCACTTGAAACTCAAGTCAATCTATCATATTTTAGCCATGTCTTCATGTCTTGCTTATTATTAGTTTAATACTTTCTACAGTTAACGCATCTCTCTCTCTCTCTCTCTCTCTCTCTCTCTCTTTACAGATACGATTGCCACCCAACTATTGACATAAGCGCAATGCAGTGTCATAATAATTTATTATTAATGAACAGCACTCCAAATACACTTTAATTTAATACCTAATAATATTTGTAGAACGAAAGAGCAAAATACGAAACTTACAACAATTTTCTACTTTAGTTAAGCATCACATCTTTAAATGTATAATTAAATATTTAATATTAAGTTATTGACTGTCAAAATAATTTATAATTTAGTCTGAAAATGATTTTCTTTAGTCTTTGAATAGTATTTTATAATTAATTAATTACATATCGATCACAAGTATTTTGCAATTTCTAGATATCAGTCCCCAAATGCCAAATACACCGGGTGTACAGTGTACACCATTTAAGTTTAGAGTTTAATTTATTTGTTCAAAATAATTTTAAAAATTTAAATATTTTCTTTATATATTCTATTTAAAATTGAATATACAATAAATAAAATATAATAAAAAATGTTAGAATCCAAAATTCTTTTAGCCTAGCCTTCTATCATTGAAAATAGTAATCGTTTCTAACGAATTAATGATTATTTCTTTAATCAAAAACAGCTCAAGAGGTTAATGTCAGAGCGTGAAAATAATGTGACCAACTTGTCACTTATGGAGCTTATAAGAGATTGATGGCCAGCAAACTGGTGCGAACAAAAACAAAGATTCAAATTCTGTGCAACACATTGAATAGATATCGATTGACCGATTTATATAAAGTGACAGTTTTGCTCCAATCATTTACATTTAAAGTAGTGACTGTTGTGTCACTTAAAGCAGACCTCGAAAACCTCGAAGAGTCGAACTTAACCTCAAATAAACTTTTTTGCTATCATGAGAATATGCAAAAATCGCATTTCGAGTCACCATCTGTGCGCAAATATTTTGCTAATTTGCATTGAGATGAGATAACAATTTTTTATTTCTATAATATCGCGAAATGACAGTTGCAAATGTTAGCGATGGAGAACAACATACTATTTTTCCTGAGTTTGCTTATCTTATGCGAAAAGTTTTACGAGCAGTTTGTATGCGATATTGAGCTTGAATTCATGCGTATCTGTATTAATAGATTTGCTTATCTTTGAATAATAAAAATGTCATTTTATTTATTGAAACGCGATCATTGTTAAGCAATTTATTTCATACCTTAATTATTAATTGTGACATTGAGATAATTATGATTATAATATGAGATATACATTGGTGTAACTTCTGCTTGTGTTTGAATACTAATGAATTCTAATGTGAATCTATTTTTCTAATGTTAATACAGTACGCCATTATAATCAGCTCATATATTATTGAGAAATTGGTGATTATATCGGAAGTTATTTTAAATTTTTCACAAATTAATATTTTAAAGAGAAATTTAATGATAAATATAAGCATAATATATTTAAATTTGTCTCACTAAACATATTCAATTTGGGTGCAGTGATTTGAGGCGACAATTATTGCTGACTGCTGTCAAACACTGGTATTGTCTATGAAATTATTGTATACCAAACCAGACCCAAACTTTTTAAAAACACAAAATAAAGTTTTGTGATATTTTTTGAGTTATTTTAAAAACATCTTAAAAGTTATTATTCACTAAATCAAAATAAAACACTAAAAATCAATGACTGAAATTAATCATAATTAAAACGTGTTGTTGAGGTTTGAGAAAATGCATGTGATTTAGTCTAACGGCGGCCAAATAGTGACGTCCGCGCGGCACACTTCGAAGTGCTTCTGCAGGTCACAGATGCCGACAAAGTTGTTGCGCATGAGCTCACAATCGCGTTTGTAAAGAGAGTGGTGTTCGCGTCTATCAAACATTGAACATATATTTTAGTGAGTATCAAAGAATGTGAGATTTAGACGATCGCAAGTCTTCTTACGATAAAGTTAGAAAACGCATAGCGAGAAGCTTATAGTGACTGGCAGTCAAATTTGACAATAAATAATACACCACTTTTGATACTTTATATAAAAGTATTTGTGGATTTGCTTTTCAGATTAGAATTTTATGTGATTATAACGGATTGGTTCTAATATGGAAATTGAGAAAATGATATCATAAAAGTGATGATTCTAACGGTGTGGTGATTATAAAGGAAGTGATAATAACTCACTATTTTTAACAGTGTGTATATAAAAAATTTTGAAAACTAGAATTTGATGATTATAAACGAAATGTGATTGTATTCGGTGGTGATTATAATGGCATTCGACTGTATACAACAATTTTACAAAAATGTTCCTCTTTGTTAATAATGTCCAAATATCTCACTTAAATGACATCTTTGGCGCCGAAAACGTTTAACAAAATGTGTCCAATTTTGGCGGTCCTTTCCTTCCTTTTCTCTTTCGGAGGTGAGTGTAGTTTAGTTTAGATTATATAAAGGAGGAAATTCTCCCTAAAAATACAATAATTTTAATATTATATTTTAATCTTAAATAATAAACTACAGTATAATTACTTTAATACCCTTTACTATTTTATGATTTAGTTTTACAAATTGAATTATAAAACTTAATACTTAAAAATATAGAAATTAAGAATAAGAAGGTATAGAATAAATGTTTAATAATTTTTGTTAGAAAAGTTTAACATATGAAACTTTTATTAATCATTTAAAAATATTAAATATCGAATTTGAATGAAATAAATCATAATATACACATCAATGTATAATTTATTTATAATATTTATATATCTTAAATTTTTATATAAATTAAATCTTATAAAACCAAAAAACATATGGCAAATCTGTAAAAATTATGGTCACATTATAATTTATAATACTGTGCGATTAGATATGGACAAAAGGTCAAGATTTTCATTAACCTATAGCCATACAGGTTAAAGGTAATAAAGGTAATCGCGCTTTTTCTCTAGATTTTTGTTCAGTTGTAGCGCTACTTTTGAAAAAGTTGATGCAAAGCAAGCAAAGGCAAGCGAAGTGAAGCCAATGCATGCCAACCACCCCTTTGGCGAGTAAGTCTGTTCCGCTTCTCCGCCTTTTGCTTGGATCGGTATTGCGCTTACTTGTCAATTGGTTCAGTTGTTGTTCGGTTGGTTCCAAACAGTGACGATGTTGTGGCAAATGTGAAAACAACTAATCACTCTTTGGCTCACTCTATCCACTCGTCGTCCTAATGACAGTCCGCGTCCTGCGATGCCAGAGAGCGGAGAGCCTGTGTTGGAAATCTGATCACAATTTAAATTAAAAAAGTTATAAGCAGTTATCACAACAATTGCGGTGCGATTCGAGATGCTATCAATTTGGTCCATAATGATGGCATGCAATGTCATTACTGAGCTATTGCCTCATCATCATTATCATCCTTATCTTGGCTGATATTTTTCTCAGCCAAATATCATTCGAGATATAAATAATTATTTCGATTCTGATGAATGTCTGTAATATCCGATCGCAACCAAATGAGTGATACCACCGCTAACCTCCTCATTAAAAAACCTAATTTTATTTTATTTGTGTTAATAAAGTGTTTAATTTAAATTCAACTATTCCTGCAATTAATGCAAAAAGTACTTAAACTGTATTAGCGTTCGTGAAAGTCTTGCTAAACATTATGCATAATTGGTTGTCATTAAACAGTTCAAAGCTCTACTTTCCATTTCAGTCGCTCATCAAAAATTCTCTGTTAGCTCTTGTTTTATTTTTTTTGTCAGGTAAGTCAATATAAATTTTAATGATCTATTTTATTATATTTATACTTTACCTATTAATAGTGTCATAAAGTATATAAAAGTTAAATATAAAATAATGAGATATAATGAGATATAATGTGATGCTTAATTGTGCCGCATTTTTAATACTCACATCGCATGGTCTCGAGCTGTAAATTTCTTTAATGCTTCCTTCATTAAGACAATCATATTTATTATTGCTTTCAGAAATACGATATTCATATATAAGCCAAAGGCGTGTCGTTTCGTCAAAATAATATTACCTAAATGTATGCTAACATAAAATTGTTTTATTACAAAGTCATAACAGCTAATACCTGCTCAATATTGGAGACAAAAGAATTTCGTTTCCCTCTGTTTTGCTCGCTCTCTCTTCTCATGTGAATCAGAGGCAAAGTCGCGTATTATTGATAACCTATCATATCATATCCATTATAATAGACGTGTTTCGCAAAGCTGTATATTCAAGCAACACATTACTGGCAAACTTGATTGAAGTCTTGCAGCCCTACTAGTATTTTGAATAACTTTATTCATCAATTTTAATGCAAGCTTTTAGTACAATATAATATTTGCTGTCATAAAATATACAGAAAAGCAGTACATATTACGCTATCTTAATCATAGCACAGCTACCTCTGCTAACGTCTAACAAAATATATTAGACATGGTTTTAACTCATGATATAAGAAAAAACTACATTTTGATTTAAGCTAAAAAGAAAGAAAATTGTTGGCAGAAAGCATTAAATGTAATGTAGTCTATAAGCGGCACATTTCAATCCCAAAATTCGCGTATCTTTTATTCTTTTGTGCCAACAATTCGATGCGCACTTCGGTCTCCGCAAAAAGTAAATTGCAAATACGTATCACTATATGCTTCACTATATGTATCACTATTGCCGCATAAGGTCTGGAATTTTGTGCTTTACATGCCTAGCAATGAAAACATGAAATAGTGATGCATTTCTATCCAGCATTTACTTTATTCCTTTTTATTTCAACGTTATGTTATGCATGTTCTGTACGAACGCTTTGAGAGATGCGATTGTGAGCAGAAAAGGGCAGATTTACTGATGCAATACCTTTACTCTTGAGAGAGAGTTACAAGAATAATAATTTGGCGCAATGAAAGTAAGAGTACAAGAATAACTTGATTGCTGGCGCAGAATACAAATCACCCAATTATCTTACTCTACCCAAACCATCATTATTCTCGCTTTCGGGACTTTTCAGTGGAGGCCAATCTGCCAAACATTGCATCGATTTTGCATACATTCATATTTTGTATTATTTAGACATGCATTCACCCATACCTAGCGGTGCATCTGTTTTGTCACTACAACGTTGTACTTCAATCCTAATGACAGATTTTGGTAAATAATTTAAAGAAAAACTCGTGGAATGCGAATGGAATGTGTAGTAACACACTTAAAAGTAGAGACTAATAGATAACGACTCGCCGACAATCAATTCAATATGAATCAAATGTTAGTTCTGTACTTTTTTCGCTCCAAATGTCATAACAGACTTAAATGATCGCTTTGGCAATAAAATTTATTTTTGTCTGTTTCCTCTCGGAAAGCGTTTTCAATTTGAATTTTGGTGCTCAGAAAATAAACTATTTTGCAAATAAAACGAAAAGAGTAATTTCGTAATTTATTATTACTTAATAGCGCCAATAAAATTCGTTTAATGTCTTCTGAGAGCATAAATAGTGACACGAACTTCGAAAATAAAGCGCGACTAACTTCGCATAAATAAAGGATTATATTTGGGAAACGCATTAATTTTGAATGCAAATCTATTTCTGCTCAATACTTGATTGCGCTCAAGTGATCAGCTATGCGTCGCTCGCATGTCTCACTCATTTCCAACAGATCATAAAACTTATTTCATTTTTGCATCCATTTCTTGCATTCTCCTACTTATATCTCGTTTTTCGCAATTTCGCGCGTTTCAATAACTCGCTGTCAAAAGCAATATTTAGTAATTGTACTGAAAATATTGAATAACTGTTTGGAAACACATAACTCATATACAGAGTATATATTATTTATTTTTTTTCACTCGAAGATACAGATATTAAGTTGCGCTAACGTCACAACGAGTTGCAGCGTTTACACGATTTAAAATTACATTCACAAATCGATTATTGAAGTTATGATAGGTTCAAGTGCTCGCTCTGTTGTCTTAGTCTTTTTTAGATTTTCACTCTCATCGCGTTCAAAACGCGATGTCGGCCTGAGAAGCGATTTTGTTTTTCAAGTAGCTTTTCAAAGCTAAAAGAGTGCTTACCATTGCTTGCCATGTAAAATAAGTTATATGGATAATACATAATACATTCACCCTAACCTGTATTAGATCTGCCAGCCATTGCTGGATAACTTGTCTATCGGATAAATAATGTATAGCTCGAGTCGCTCGCACTCGTGTCACTGCTATTTTACTTTTATAACATTTGTGTAACTTTTTCATAACCTGATATTAAAAAAGTAGATATGGATTGGTTTTGCCTTTAGAGGATTATCTTCTCAGCGAAATAAAAATCTTGTTTGGCGAAACCAAATTGTATTGTAAGGTTTTGCTATTTGAAACCAAGTTTTATTTTGACTCTATCTGTATCTTTCAAATAAGTTTTTTAGTAATTGTTTACATTGTGAGTTCGAGTGAAGAAACTTTTTTGTGTGTCGATAGCTTAAAGATTTATAGATTAAGTTAAATGATTTATGTAATCATTTTTTGCTGTTTTATCTTTGAGTTAACTTAAGTTAAGTGATTTTACTAATAAAAGTAAAATATTGACATTAAAGTTTAATTTCAATAATAATGAATGATTTACTTTATCACTACATAATAGTTCATAACGATATTTATCTTTTGTTAAATATGTTATTTTTAAAATTATTATTTTATGCCAAAATCAATAAAAACATTGAATATCTATTAGGTTTACCAAAAAGTATTGGCTGATGTAAAGTTGAAAAAAATATGTAAATGATAGATATAGTCTCAAATACTTTGTAGTTTTTAATTCGATAAAAATTTTAAATTAAAGACTTTACAGAACTAAAAATAAAATTTATAATATACATGTTTACTTTATATAATTTAGTGCGTGTTAAATAAAGGCTTACTAATTAATAATTAATATAAATACTTTATTTTATATAAAAATATATATTTAAATTAAATTAAATTTTAATTAAATCTCATAATTTAATAATAATATACATTGCATTTAGTTTTATGTAATTAAAATCAATTATATTTTCTGTATAGTTTTTTAAAATTTTATATCTCATTTCAAAGAATACAAATATAAAACATATATTTGAATGCAGTAAAATTGAATAAATTAGTTCAATGTGACCTAAAATGACGCTTTTTTGCAATATTGATATGCATCACAATAAAACTAAAATATTTTATAACCATCAGAAATGGTAATTTTTTGTTTACATTTATCAATAATTTGTTAAATTCATGATTTTCAAATAGCTGACAATAAATTTTTATTATAATATTCTGAATTTTAGAATTGATTAAAAACCCGATATAAAACTTAATTAAAAATAAAATAATAAATAAATAATAAAATAATAAAAATAAATACATTTTTTAATTTGTTTTGCTTTTAATTTGAACATTGAAAACTTTTAAATTTATTAAGAATATTAATAAATGTAACAAATAAATTATACACAATAATAATTTAAATTAAATGTTTAGATTTAAGATTTTATCTTTTGTAAGCCTATATTAATTCTAAATTAATGAAATCTTTCGTGAAACAGTTTTATTGATTTATTGTTATATGATTTAAACTTATTCAAACTCAATTAGATTAAAATGAATTAAATATAACATCTTTCTGTTTTTATATCTAAATAAAAATTTTTAAAACCAATTTTTAGTTTAATTCAAAGAAAACAAATTAAAAATTTGGTTAAATTAAAGTTTTTATATGTTTCGCGCACTATCTTAATGCTCATCTCTTCGTCGGCAGAGTGGGAGTTAGTGCCGCATCGCATTGCCATTTGGGATAAAACATAAAATGAGCGAGCATTTGATGGCATTATGCGAAAGTGTCACTTTTTAGATTAGGCCCACTTTTTAAATAAAATAGTGAGTGCAGGCAGATGTTTGCCACTGCTTTGGCCGTCTTCGCCGTCTTCGCTGACAAGAGCTGATTATATGAGCACAAATTTTAGATTCGCGACACGTTTATTGCAAACACTATTCGCGATACACTTAAAGTTTTGCGCTATTTTAGCGAAGAAAGTGTTTTCTTAAATCATAGCTAGACATGTGTTTAGCCATCTATCAAACGGCGGCCAATAATGGATTTCTAATTCTATGTCTGAGGATTCATCCAAAAAATAGTTGGGCGTATCTCTTGTGATGAAAGAACAATAACTCAGACGCGAATGTGATTTACTGTTATGAGAATGGATTTAGTTTAGTGAGAGACTGTGTGTGAACGCGATATAAACGCACGAACGACAAAATGATTGTTATTTACTATACAGTATAAAAATTTATTAACTACACAAGTATTGGAAATTGTTTCCCAAGCTTTTCATATTTCTTTTGATTTTCGATTGCGATAACTGGCAAACAAGTGTTAGTGTCTGACTCGCTAACGCTAACTCAAACAGTATGTAATACTATGTAATGCATTCCTCGTGTGTCTCCTTCTTTGTGCGCACAACAATGTGTTCAATGTATTCAATTTCAAGTCACGATCTATTTCCTCATTTGTTCGTATCAATCTTTTGCCAAATAAAAAAAACACAAGTGCCGACTGACAGACAATGTAACCGACAATGTCTTAAGAGAATCGCCCAGTTTTACATAGGCTTTGCTCATACAATGTCTACAATGTCTTGTTAGAGCGGTATCACGTTTGAGCCATTGATGTGCTACTGAATGGGTTCACATGCGAAGACATGCGAAGACATGCCACACATGGAACAGCTCCACACGCTCTTCTCTTCTCTTCTCTCATTCAATTCTCTTTACTCTCATAATGCAAATAAAACTTAATAAAGCATGTGTTTTAATATACTGTACAGTAGCGAAACATAACATATGATACAGTACAGTACAATATAACGTCTAATTTAAATATTTTGTTTAAAAACTAACAATTGAATATCCAGTGGGCTAAAGGCAAAAATTGAAAACTTTGTGGATGATGTAAAGAGGCAGCAAATTTCTAAATTTCTCTGCTCTTTAGAGCATAAATTGAAAAATACAGCGTTTAAATGATATATGATAATGTGGAGTCGGCTTGATTTATGCTAATGCACTCATGTTAGACTGGCGCACATATCAACTTTAAAATTCATTACTTTGCAAAGATATAATGCTTGAAGAGCATTATAAGCACCGTCTCATAAACAATAACATACTTTGCTTTCAAGAATGAGAAAATAAAAATAAACACATACTATAGTGAACAAAAATATAGTCAAACATCCATTAAGAGAATTAGGTTAACATAAACATAATTAGGTTACTTACGTTTGTATTTCGGGTGATTTGCTTTTGATTTCAAAATTTACTTTCAATTTTATACAATAACGCCTTAACCACATGATTAATTGTGGAGAAACAAACTAAAAGAGTCGCTAACTTTGAATGGCATTTATATAACTGGCACATGTAAGCATTGGGTTTAACTATTCAATTTTAAAATAAGATTCTTACATGAATTAATTTATGAACAAATTTTATGTTAACATTTAATTTCATATTAAAAGTAAAGTCAATACAATTGACATAAAGAATTTATCATAAGGGGTAGTATAATATGATGTTGATTCTGCATTAATCATTATTATTACTGGAATGGGGATATGATTAAGTTTAGTAAAGTGGAGAACTAACCATTTGGAGAATTTAATAAATGCAGGGACACGAGCATCGATGGCTTATCCTACAACTCGATTCGAGTAGCGCTACTCTTATTTACTCAAATCTCTGGCGCTCTGTTTGTTTATCTGACCAAAATTAGTTTCCTATTTTATATCCGTAAAGTCTAAGCCGCAGTCTATGATAACTCTCTCTCTCTCTCTTCCTCTCTCTCTCTCCCTTTCTCTCTCTCTCTCCCTCTCCCTCTCTCTCTCATATTCAATCTATTATTCGAGTGACAACTGAATATTTATTTAAATAAATTGATAACAGTTGAAGTAGATCTGCCATAGTTTGGATTATTGAGCTGATCAGCTGTACAAAAATGAATGAACTGATCTTGAAATATGGTTTTTGGTATTCTTGCATGTGTTAACTTTATTAGTTGATTCTGTTTATGCAAAATTATGCACTATATTGTTCACAATTGTAAATCAACAGTTTTATTTTAAAGATTGGGCTGAAAACGAAAGCGGGAGTTATGCCAGCAATTCAGCATAAGATTCATCAATCAGTTAACTGACGCCTATTTATCATATTATACTCCACTACCCTCTGTTAATCAGTTTTATGCTAAATTCAGTTTCCTCTATCCTTCATAATAGGCAGTTATTTGCATTAAAAGTGTGAGCAAAAAAAGTTAACCATAATGTTCTATCTATTATTTAATTTGTTGAATGTCTGTTCAGTTTAAATAGTAATTTAATTCTCATACATACTTATTGAATGTTTCTGCGTAAACATATAATTATTTAGTCTCTATCTAATTAATAAATAATTATCTGTAACAGTAAGTTATTATCTAATATAATAGATGAACGCTAGCGTGAGAATATGAGCACAACGGCGTGTTTGAGGATATATAGAAAAGACTTAATAAGTAACTTAACGTACAATAATGTATATGTTATCGAGTGCTGTATATACATAATAAAAGACATCACACAAGTGCATCAAAAATATAACTTTTCAGAGTATTGTAAGCATAGAAATAACGTTAAGTTACACACAATACACAATGCAATAGCGAATATTTCCAGATCTGTATACATTTTTGGCTTTATTGCTTGGCCTCGTTTTTATATGCTGTTTTTATAATGATTGTATGATAAAAAAATGTAATTCTGTAGTGAACAGCAAAGTGTGAATTGATATAGTATTATACGTCGAGCGCACATTTGTCGATGTCATTAGAATCAGCACGAATCACACACGAGTGACACACGAATAACTATTAGTGTATTATGTATTATGGAAATGGCAGTGAATTCGCTGACACTCATTATAATTGAATACAAAATAGCATTCGGGGATTTATAACTAGGTTTGCTAATACTTGACGAGTGAATATAATAGTTTTTAAAACGTCACGAAAATTTGACGCCTTTCGTATAATATGGCAGAGAGTGTGCCATCAAAATGATCACGTTTTTGGCGAATCTGCATATCATTTCACTCAAATTCAGTCAATCGGTGCAATATATAGCAATCAATTTATTGATATGAGATGCTTATAAGAGGTTCAGAAATTATACAGTTTGAATAATTTTGACAAAGACATGCTATTCTGTCAGATTCTGTTACAGCGCTGTAAAGTAATACTCACAGACCTACAGCTCAATGGATTGCTCCAAATCTCCGCCTAACTATCGCTGGAATGGCAATATATAAAGTTACTAATTTTTTATTCACATCGCAATGGAGACACTCATCTCTATGAGATCTATAAATCTAGAAATGTATTGCATTGAATTGCACTTATATAATAGAGGAGAATTAGCGAATGGGATAGAGTGAGGAGAGAGAGTATGAGAGAGCGGTGCGTGTAATACAGTCGGACAAAGCTCTTCAGCTTATCTTCTCTATGCCTAAAAGAGGCTCAACTTGGCATCACTTTTTCTTCAGCATAACACTCACACAATATTACTTGCGTTGTTCTGCCACTGAGCGTGCATGTGCTGCCTATGCCATCAATAATTTCTTTATGATCGCTCAATATTTGGTTTGACCGCACAATACCCTGACTTACCTTCACTGCCAAATAGAGTCACTCAAATGTTAACTCTTAACTGCCAAATGTAACCTTTATTTTTCTCAAAAAGTGATTTAAATGGAGAAAAATAGATTTAAACGCAATTTGAGTTTAGTTAGAAAGTCGTAAAATAGATGATGAATTGTCAAAAGTGAACATTTGCTAACATTTGCTAACCATAAAAGCGGTCTATCTTCGCAAAAAGAGCTGCATTTTTGATAAATTTATGAGAAATTTGCTAAAAGCGTGGTCAACACAGACAACTAAATGCTGATTGAAAGGCTGACGTGTTAAACTGTCACGATGTGCGGTCACTATAAATCGACTCATGATTGTTGACTGCATTTACTTTTGGACAGAAGCGCCATTAGTTAGCCTGCATAGCGATGCTGACATTGATTGAATATCACCTCAACCATGCACTGTAATTCATGCTAACTCGATGGTATGATAGCTCCATAGCTCGAGCCATCACAATGCGCTCCATTATTGGTGTCAACTTAGTCTCTCTGCTTGGCTTCCCTTCGATCACTTTTTCAGGTGAATGAATGCTCACTTCAATTGCGTTATTATTGCTTAAATAAAGCAAAGGAAAAGAGGCAAAGAAGAAGAAGAAGATGAGGGGCTAAATGAGGGCAAAATTACCTCTTTTCATATTTCCTTATTTATGAATAAATTTACTTGAAATAAGGGATTTATCAATTTTTTGTTATTCTCATTTAACATTTTAGCGAAATATAAAAAACATTTCCTTTGGCTTGCATTTATTATTCTGTTGGTATGTCGAAGTCAGTTATAAATTTCTTTAAGCATTATTATAAAGATTGCTTGTATCGTAAAAATATCTTAATTTCTTTTCTTCTTTTCGTTGGTCTCATGCAAATTATAGTTTAAGGCACGCATTATTGATAATCGATTAGGACTCGAAAGTCGCTTTCAAAGCGCTTTATGTCTGCTGCCAGAATCAAAAACATTAAGTTTAATGAAAATTTCTTATAGCACGCCAACATCAAAATGAAGTTGAATTGTTTAAAGGCTTTTACATTTTTTTTCTATGCATTTTAATATCACTTACAATTTAATATCGCACTGGCATTGAGAGCTAAAACTGCGTATAAATGTATGATAGTTAATGACTTTCATCGCCGAATATCATTAAACATTGTAATTAAGGAAATATTTAATGCAACATTTCATTCGACATTTTTCATTATTCTTTGTCAGAATTATTCAAATTATATACTATTAATTAATGAAGATTTTAACCAAACAAATAAAAGCTAAAAGTTTGCTTTAGTTTTAAAAAATATGAAACACTAATATCGATTATCTCTCTCTACGGCGTTATTAAATTTGAGCTTCTTTTATACAATTTCCATGATTTATTATCATGTTTGCGCATTAAGTAGCCTTAAGAAACATCTTAATGACTACATTACCATTCTTTAGAAATATAGACACTGCAAAATGCTTACATTTACTTTTAAACTAATTAGATTTGTAAAACTTATAAAGATCTATGAAATATTATTTCAATATTTTAAATGTTTTATTATTATTATTATTATTAACTTATTATTTAGTATTTTCATTTCTTTAATTATAAATTAGTCTTTCTCTTATTAACTTACAACAGTGTACAGTACTATAAACTGTTGTTTAATAAACTCAATTTTTTGTTTGATTCATTTCAAATTTAATTATGTATATAAATAATTTATTCATGTATTAGTATAAAATATATATGTATTAAAATAATTTAATACAATTAAATATAATTAAAAGATTGCCGTCTTTTCTCTGCCGAAAGAAAAGAGAAGGACAAATGAAGAATTACCGTTAATATCTAACTATTTATGCGAAATTACTATACTATTTACAAAACTTTTATAAAGTTATCAAAATTTTCTGATATTGTAATTTAATCTTTTTGGTTAAAAATAGTTTTAAAAAAATGTTTTAAGTTATTTATTAAAATAAGATATTTTAAATGTTTTAAGATATTAGAGACTATGAGACTTTAGAATTATAAAGTCTGATTTTTCGTCTGAAATTTTATATTTGTACTTCCTTTATGTGATTCTTTGCATAAGTTTTCACATTTTCTGAGATTAAGACATATATTTTTAAACTTTTTCCTAACTTATAAAAATTCGTTTACGACTGACTATTTTATTTAGTCTGCTAACAATTTTTAATATTATTAACTTGTGAGACGCATAAATTATTCATCATTACCTAAAAAAATCAAAACCATATTAATCGCCATTAAATCTTGTCATTATTTGTATTATAAATTGTAATATAACAGATTTGTCAATACATGCTTGTAAAGGCTTTCGTGATATTAGCTAATAAGTGACCATCACATTAAAATGTCTGAATGGCTTGAGTGCACTTTGCGTGCCATACTCTTATTCGACTTTCCAATATAAATTTATTAGTGATACTGATTTGTAACAAAACATTTGCTACTAATTTTCTAAATTCTAGTTATACAGTTATAGCCGTGACTTCTGTTACTTACATTATTTTGGTTTCATAATATTGATATTAACTTTTGTTTTTGATTGAAAAAAAGTTTTTGCATTTATGCGTTTCATTTTCATTAGTTGAAGTGATGCATGCATTCTTTCATTTATTATTAAAACTAATATTACTTATACAATACAGCGTATAACTACTGAATATAACTCAAACATTTTTATAGATACGATACGCACTATCGCTGCAAAATTCAATTCATTCAATATTCTGGTTTCGATGAGAATAACACACAGATAACAATCATTAAGAGTTATGATGACTGTGTGGTTGTGTCATAAATCTAAGTATAATATGAAGTTTCAGCCTTTCAGACATGTGTCTCATTAACACAAATGGAGTGAAAAGCAAATAAATGTGCTTAATGTCAGTCTGATTTGCTATTTTATTTTTTTGTGCTCTTCATAGAGTAAACACGACGAGATGTTTGTTTTGATGCATTATAATCAAGTTATCCCAATATTTTGCGAGATATCCAAATAGAAATGTCTGAACAGAGTTTGCAATTTGTTTAATGAACGAGCATTATGTGGAAATATTTTTAATAACTATAATTATCTGTAGTGATAATCATGTCTTAAGAGCCAATAATAATTATATGATGTTATTTAATTGTGAAATAGACAACTGCGACGCTTTAGTTAAGATCAGTTCGCTATCAATTCCGTCGTACATAGAAAATGGTACCGAAGATTCAATAGTATTGGATTGTATTTATTCTGTGGACGCAAAAGTGGACACCAATTTGGTGGTGAAATGGTTTCTCAACGACGATCCCGAACCCATTTATCAGTGGATTTCTGAATTGGACACGAGACACACGTCGCCTCGAATGTTGGGCAGAATCAACACCGACTACACGGTCGACAGCGGCGATCCGCTCATCAAATACAGAGCACTTAACATATTGAGACCTACTATCGATTTGAGTGGCAGATATTCGTGTCATGTTATATCTTTACAAAGTCAAGACTCAAAAGAGGGAACAATGATTGTCTATGGTATGGTCAGCTTGATTGTGATAAAGTGAAACTCAATGTTCTCAATGTTGTTCTCCATTTAACAATACGACTCACTTTCTTACTCTTTCTTTCTCTTCTCATTGCCAGCTCTTCCCACAAGCATTGTATTTAATTGCTCAACAGAATCGCTCGTAAAAAAAAGTTCAGCTCTTAGAAGTTCCAAAGATAAAACCTCAATAGGAAAAACTTTTAATGACAATGTCGGCGGTGCTAAAAGAGATAGTGAGGCAACAATTTTAAAGTGTGAAGTGAGGGATGTGTATCCCGTTCCTGAAATTACGATGTATAGCGTGAGCGGTGACGGCCGTAATCCTCAGGCATTAGCCGTTCTCCGCAGCGATGTTCACCAGACTCGCAACGGAGCGTTCACTGTGCATATATCAAGTCTAATTAATGACAACCTTAACGACCATTTCACGACCAACAGCCAACCCATCCAAGAGGGCCCACACAAGCTATTTGAATGTCTGGTCGCCATGCCTGAAGTCAAGTACGAGAGGACCGAAAAGTACACTTACTCGCCATTAGGTGAGACTAAGAGACTCGCGTTAGACATACATTAATGTATATCGAAATTGCATTAACAGTTCAATTCTAATCAATCGATTAATTAGTCTGTTTATAGTATGAAATGACAGTTTGATTCACTGCTTTCGACTTAATTTTAATTTTTTTTCTCTCTCTTTCATCTGTTTATAGTTTCAACAAATATTAGCGGCAAAAATACATCTTACAATATTGTTGTGACGTTAATATCCGCTCTTATAATTAAATTTGTTCGAAGTTAATTAACTCGTTAAGGAAGGGAAACAAGTGTACAGATTTGATATGAAACTTATATATTTATATATATATCTACCGTACTCTCGCTTATTACAAGTTCATTAATGTTGAAGTGCGCCACAAATTATTTGAACTGAAATGTGCGCCACAATAGATAATGGTGTCATGCTTTGGCTTTGACAGTGATTGCCAGCAATGAGTGCGCTCACCGAAAGTCGAATTACTGGAGAGGAAGTCAATTCTTTGCTCGGCGTGTGTCACACATACACATACTTATTGTATTTTTTCAATGCTTCAACTCATCCCACACTCTCCACCATTCATCTCAAATAGCTTATGATAAATAAAATCTGTCTGTAATTATAATTGCATTAATCGATAAGAGATATTAAATAACTAAATAAAAGAGAATATAATTGATATGTCTTATCGTATTTAAATCTTTAATACTTGGAATGTAAAAATAAATATTAAAATGCAATATTTATTAAAAGCTTTTTCGCCATCAAATTTAATTTCTTGTTATTTCTCGGCAAATATTTTGCTTTTTCCTTAACAGCAACTGTTATTATCGCATCCGATGATAATGATTACAACAGTGTACAGTACAATGTTGTTTAATAATATGTGTAACGATTAATGATAGTTTAATAATAAAAACAAATTCAATGGCATTATAATTTTTGTGTAATGAATTATTAGTGCGTTAATTGAGTTAATTGATAAAAGCATATATTAATTTATAAACTAACAATTAATGACATATCATTAATTTTCAATGTCGAATTAAAATAATAATTTTTGAATTGATTGAATGAAAACATTTATTATATTTATACAATTTTGTTATTAATACATACTTTATAAAATCTATTTTTCCTTAAATTTAAAGGTATAAACATTTCTCAAATTCTAAAATTCGCCAAAATTGACTTCATTTATCTCAAATGGGAGTGTTTGTGTAATGATTTTTTGAATTGCAGATAAGATAGAATTATGGCGTATATAACAATAGAACTTAAAGCAAATCATAGTCACGATTCTTATGCTATTATTATGATTCTGTCATTCATTAATCGATAATCAATTTTTCGATTGCCAACAATTTTCAAAATATCAAACTCTCGAAATATGGTTTAAAGAAAAAAAAATGAACATATCTATTCTCTATTACACAATAGCCACAAAGAATTGAGAGGCAAAACAAAAAATTTTTTTGGATGGATTTCAAATATTTATGAAGCGTAGTTTTATAAATGTATAGTTTTTTTAGTTATACAAAAAAATATACTTTTTACAAGACAAACATAGTATTTCAATATACTTATTTGATTCTTGATTAATGATGCAAATTTTAAAGCCTAAAGTTTGTTAAATGATAATATAAACGGAGTAAATTGATTTAAAACAGTATATCAATGTAAATGAATCAAAACAGGGAATACTCGAACAAAATAAACAATATTTAATTCAAATTTTCTCATTTGGATTCACTTGACTGGGTTTGATATTGAAAAAACCAAATCACTGATAAGTATTTGAATAAAAAATAATTCAAACACTGCAAACTTGATCGCACAATAAAAGCGTCGCACATTGAAAGAGCAGTGACATTATAAAATAAGGAGCGTATCGCGACGTCAACACATGTCAAACTTGTGTTAAAGATATTAGTTATTGTAAAATATTCAATCAACTAAACTGTTCTCAACACTTAACTCTGATATCGAAAAAAACGGTGCACAAAAAAGTTGAGCCGTCAAAAGTGCATATAAAAAGTAAACAGATGCTACTTTTTTGATGAACTATTTTGATTGTGTGAAACGCATGTTTGCTTTTTCCTTTTGGATGCTTCAATTGTCGCGCTATGCCTCTGCAAAAATAATGTTAGATCTAAATTTTCAATAGCAAACAATTTATAAATTTACACTTCAAAAGACTTGGGAATTATTTTTCTATTGAGATAAGAAAGAAACCGCAGTTAATGCGAAAATTCTGCTGAATTAATATAAATGAATTTTTTCTTCATAATACATGAAAAGTATAACATTAATAAATTGCCTCAAATGAATGGAAATTCTTTAAAATCATAGGTCCCTCAAAGGTAAACTTAAAGTAACATAAATAACGCTTTTTAAATGCAATTTATAATTTTGAAATTTAATATTGAACACATGGATTAACAAATGTTTTGTAATTTCCTTTCACGACGCCATAGTTATTCATCAATACGATCTTTAATTTTTTTAAGGTATACCATTAGAAGAAATTTCTTTGAATTTTCAAATGATCTATTGTTTGTCATCGCTTTAATAAATTATCGCTTATTTATTCCTCGTTTTCTACATTTCCAATGCGATACTTTGTTTTTATATTAAAATACCAGAGTTATAAATTATATTTATATTTTATTAACTAACCGTTATAAGCTAAAACTTTGCACTCTTCATTACAAATTTCACACACTTGCTTAATTGGCAATAAACCTTACGATTGACAACATTCAACAATTTTATGGTTGATTCAATAATCTGAATGTATGAACACATAATTTGAATTGAGCGCCTTTGTTCATGTCATATAATGCTCGACATTTATGTAACTTTTGGAATACCTATATAGGCCTACGATTTTAAAGATCTTCCAAAAGAATTCAAATATTTTATACGCAGACATATATTATGAGTCTAATATTAAAAGATACATATGTATACAGTATATACTCGATTATAGCAACTGATTCTAGACTTCGTCTACACTAGCGATCCGATAGAAGACAAGAACCAAGTGATCAAATGGTTGTTTAACGAAGATCCTCAACAGATCTTTCAGTGGATGCCCGAACTGAAACGTGCCGAAGCTATTGGAGGGTCGGCTCAATATGGACTTTTCGGTGAATGCTTCCGATTCGCTCACTCAATATCTGGCGCTAAACATACTGAGACCGACTATCGATTTGAGCGGAAAATATTCGTGTCATGTTTTGTCGCTCTCGAGCGAAGACTCCGAGGAGACAGTGATTGTTTACGGTAGGAATCTATTTATTTATTTTTATGCAATTTTTTCTATTTTATGTAAATATTACAATGCATGCTATTTACTTGTGTGTTTGATTTGAATTTTCTATTTTTATATAGAATTTTTTTATGTATCAGATTAGAAACTCCAAACGTAATAACAAGAATGAGCATCAAAATGAGCTGATTTTAAGATTATTTTTACTATTCGTGTTCACTACGTTTGCGCTTTATCTGATTGGAAAAATTAATTTTATATCTCTTATACTTTTCATTGTTCTAATTTATCTTAACAATGCTAAAAATAAAATATTTTAAATAAAAAATTTCAACAACAGCTAAGCTATCACCGTTAAAAAAAATATACATTTATAATTTATGTTATCATATTTAATTAATTACTTATATTATTTTTAAAAAATTTTTTTAAATCTCTCTCTCTCTCTCTCTTACCCTCTTTTTACTGTATTTTATTTATTCATTTATTTCTAAATATTATAGACATTATTTTATTATTATTGTTGGAATGGTTTATTTTGAATTTTAAACAACAATCAAAATAAATCCGTTTTCTATTTTAAGTTTCAAAAAATTTTTAAAAAATTCATTTTAACTCAATAATAGAAAGCATTGTTGGAAACTCAC
>JAQIYA010000205.1:0-25456 GCA_034699355.1 Microtritia minima | reverse complement strand
AATAAATAATTTTATAGACTATTTTGAATTTTTTTTACAAAATGGTTTTTATGAACCAAATTTTGAAAACCAAACGGCTTCATAAAAACCATTCATGACTGTATATACAAATTAGAATAAAATACGAATAAAATACGAGCTTAAGTTTAATTAATATAAAAATTCATATTAATTAATATAAATTATATGTATTATATACTTAACATATATTTTGCTGATTTTTAGAAACAATAATAAATAAAATAAAGGCTTATTTAAAAATCACGAAATACTTTTTATTTTAGAAATTTGTTTAGAGATTAGTTTGAAATGCTTTGAGTGAATACGAAAGTTATAACAATATAACATCACATCGATATAACAATATGTGCGATGCCTTAACGTTAGACATTTAACGCAATCAGTCATTTGAGGCAATTTTTACGTGCATAATAATATTGAATACTATTAAATTTTAATATTTTGAAGTCTAATAATATGATTGGATTCACCAGAATATAAAAAATTAATAGAATATATAGTTAACTGTTAGCACATGTAAGTGAATGTTAGTGTTGCGGGAGTGCTGTCTGTCGGCGGAGAGGATAGAGTGCGGCATAGAGTGCGGCATAGAGTGAGGCATAGAGTGAGGCATAGAGAGAGGCATAGAGTGAGGCATAGAGTGATAGAGTGCTAGAGAGTGAGAGAGAGTGCGTTCAGAAAGTGTGTGTCTGTGAATGCACTCCATATTGGATTAATCGTGAATTTGTTCATTCAGTCACCCATTTCTGGCATTTGTCGTGCGAGCCATCAGTCGATGTGATTCAACGCCACTTTAGCCCAACTGCGAGTTCCACC
The DNA here is from genome assembly GCA_034699355.1 of Microtritia minima. Lineage (NCBI taxonomy): Eukaryota > Metazoa > Arthropoda > Arachnida > Sarcoptiformes > Euphthiracaridae > Microtritia > Microtritia minima. The sequence continues at coordinate 24,619 of JAQIYA010000205.1, read as the reverse complement.
TCAACCTCCACTTCGACTCGTATGAACGCGTTGGTCACTAATGAGTCACGAAAGTGAGTTTCATAGCAAACCAATAAGAATTGACAGACTATAAGCCGTTTTGACAAAGCCTTACATTTGCCATTCAAGTCAAGGTAAGCGTTATTTGATTGCAGGCCTTATAGATTGTTGAGCGCATACCATAACTAAACGAAACGCTTTGCGCTCCCAATTGTCGCCATAATCGGCATAATTAGCAAATGACGGGTGGCTATCATGCGATGACCACCACATGTATCGCGACTGCAATCACTGTAATGAAGTTGTGTTCACAGTTAGTGTCAGTCATTTTCAATACATGTTATTATTTACTGCACATCTCTATCGGACCCGAAATTGTTATTTTCTAATTTCGACAACTATTTATTTTTATCGCACCTTTTGTGCACTAAATTTAAGTTTGAAGTGAAACGATTGCAAACTAAATCGTTTTAATTAACAAGTGTTTAGCATTTCTAGAGAGCTATGCGTAAAGTTATGTCAGTATTGACCGTATTATAATGAGATTACTTATAGAAGTGAATAATTAAAAGTATATAATGTGATAGTAATTGTATAAAGTTATATAAAGCAATGACAGGTCGCGGCCGAACGTCGAGCCGTCGTGGACGACCGCCAAAGAATGCCGAATCGGCTCAACGATTGGCAGCGCTTAAAAGGCCGCGATATTTATATCCAGGAAGTGGTTTAACGCAGTCGAACACCGAAATGGACGAGACGTCGAATGCGTCGAACAGCACAAACGCGTCGAAGTATAGGACGCGGTCGTGCGGTCGCAACAAACGCAAGAAGTGGGGCGACAGCGACGACAGCGACGCCTTCGACGACGACATCGCCGGAAGTGGCGCTCTCTCTGCCGCCGACTCCGACCAGTACGACAGCGACGAATATACTCAAGAATCAGAATTGGATGAGTTGGAAGACGAAGACGACGCCGAGTCGGCCGACAGTTCGTCACAGTCTGGTTCGCCCAAAAAAAGACCTCCATTTCGACGCGTTAAGAGTCCCATATTTTTCGAAGACAAAGAGATGGAAGAACTGACTCTTCCCGAGACGTCCGACGATCTACTTTTGAGTCGCCAATACCTCATGCAAGCAGTTTGCGTTTATGAAGTGTTGAGACATTTTCGAAATATTCTCCGTTTAACTCCATTTCGATTCGAGGACTTTTGCGCATCGCTTCTGATTGACGAACAGTGTAATCTTCTTTCCGATATTCATATTCAACTTATCAAAGCTCTTCTACGCGAGGATGACTTGACCAACACTTGGTTTGGACCGCAAGATCTTCGCGATTCAATAAACATTTATCTATTTTTTATTGACTACATAACATGGCCCGACGCTCTGAAAATATATCTCTCGGCGGACATGAAATCAAACCAAGTTATTCTTAAAGAATGCTTAAGTGATGGCGAATATCCATTCACTCACGTGAGTAAGAAGTTACGAGTTTTGCACCATCTCTGCGATCAGTTTCTAATTACAACGCCCGCTCGTGAAGATCTAATAAATGAGGGCATTATCAAACACGACGATCACTGTAGGGTTTGCCATAAATTAGGAGATTTGTTGTGCTGCGAAACATGTTCGGCAGTGTTTCATCTCTCTTGTCTCGATCCGCCTCTTCTTGAAGTTCCCAACGAAGAGTGGATTTGTTCTGTTTGTAAAGGAAATTATGTGAGCGGCGTTACTGATTGTGTGAGTGAGTACGAGAAAAGCGGATTTCTGTCACGACAGGAGCCTCTCGGTTGGGACAGACACGGACGCAAGTACTGGTTTCTGTGTCGGCGAATATTTATTGAATCAGAGGATGGGAGCGAAACGTGGTATTATTCCACAAAACCTCAATTGGAAGAACTTCTACGAATTCTCGACTCTCAAAACTACGAAACAGATCTGTGTAAAAATATAGAGGAAATTATGGACGATATTAAGAGACAAATGGACATCACGGAGAAGCTAACCAACTCTGCAAAGGGTCCGCGAAAGAGCTACTTAGAGGTGGAAAATGAAAAGATCAGCAAAATTATTGTTGAAAGAGAGGACACGAAACCAAAGTTAGAAGATTCAGATAAAAAACAAAATGGAGTGAAAAGTGAGGAGGAATGCGTTGAAAACGATAAAAATGATGAGGAAAAGAAAGAGGACAAAGTTAAAGATGACGAGAGTCCCAAAGGAGGCATTTTAACTCGCCTTAAAACTGGCTCTATTCAGCCAAAACAAATCAATTTGGATCCATTAAAAAGTCGTTTTAATAACGCCACAAATACCAAAGATGACGATACACTTCTTGTATTGAATAAAGACGGAGAATTGACTCGAGTCACCAAAAAATCGCTTTCGACTACCAATGCGTTTAATAATAATATTTTATTCAAATTAGGAATGGAAGGAAACTATAAATCGTATCAAAATAATTTCATAAGCAATTCGTTGTCTTTAAACAAACACCAACACTCAGAAGAAAGAGATAAAAAGAGACAATTAAGTCATAAATATAGTTTAACGAGTGCTTCAGAGTTGAAATGGCAGGGAACAGCTTTCGGCACCCGATCTCTGTTTATAACAACTCTTAGGCAAACAATACTTCAACTTGAGAGTCAACTTTCAGTGCCATTTTTGCACCAGAATTGGCCATTACATCGACCCAATTGGCTAAAAGCTGTCAATATGTGTTCGAATGCCAAAGATTTTGCGTTAGCGCTCTGTATTCTAGAGTCTTCTATGAAACCTGTACTTTTTAATCCTGCATGGCTTGAGTCTCTCGGCTTTACTCACTTACAGCGGACAACATTTCTTGATAGGGAAGAACGGAAAAAACAAGAAAAACGAGATCGTAGGGAACAAATTGAGGAGCAGGACAATCAGTACAGATTTGGAATTGGAGTGCATTATGTTTTGGGTAGAGTTAAGCATCAAATATGGAAACAAAAGGGAGAAGAGTATCGCATCACTGGACGCGGCGGATGGTATTGGAGAAGTGCTACACGAATCGCTCAATCAGTTCCAAACAAATGCAAACCTATCAAAGAGATAGAGCTCTCTGAAGATGAGCGTAATTTTGTCGCTCAGATATCCACCATTAATATATCAAAACGTTTAGCTGAAGAAGGAGATAATCGAATTGTTTATCCAAAATTGTATAAAAGGTGTAAAGTTTTAGATTATTTATTAGAAAGAAGATTATCGATGATAGAAGTAGAGGAATGTATAGACAAAAATGACAAAATTAAAACTGAAAACTTGAATAGCGATAACAATAGCGATAACAAATTAGTTGAAGATGAAAGCCTGATAGCTAAATGTTTTTCGCCTCTGTGTAGAGCGGGAAGCGATGACGAAGATAAGCATAAAAGTTGCTATTCATCTGTTTGTCGTCTTAAATATTTGAAAAGTCAAGAAGAGCGTATAGAATTGAATAAACCGCAAGTTGTAAAATCAAAAGAGGAAATTTTACAAAATGATAGCGAAGATTTAGATATAATCGCGAGTTGCAGTGAAAAAGTATCGTTAGCACGAATTATTAAAGTAAATGGTGTGTCTCAGATCGGCAAACGAATTGGTCGAAAGCACGTTAAGGGACAGCTCCCTTCGTGTCCAAGATTTACTACTGCAAAGGGAAAAAATAAATCAATACTTATTTTACCTCAGTTCGAATTGAAGCGTTTGTCTCGCAGTGGAGCGCTGCGCGAAGTGAGCGGTTTCAGTTATACAGCTAAGGTGAACAACTACATATGGTCTTATGGACTCACTCCGCGCCCCATATTTAGAACATCTTGGCTCTACAGAAATCAAAGGATTGAATCTGTTCACGGAGTGGCGAGTCAGTTGAGGGTTTTATGGGCCAGCGTTCGATGGGATGATTTGCAAGCAAAACCTCCCCCTTCGGGTGCCAATACTGTTACCACCGAGACTGAAGTACAGACGAGCGAAATTCTAAAACGGCGAGATCTCGCGCCGTTTGCCATCAGATCTGAATATTTGGTCAGAAGAATTATCGTTCCCATTGAACTTCCATCAAAGCCAAGAGGTTTGTAATTTTATAATACAGTTAATAATACTCAGTAAAGACACCACGAATTTAACCAATTTTTTTATTTAGGCAATAGAGATAAATCAAATTTTCTACATTTATATAGAATATTGAGTTCAATTTATTAATAATTTTGAGAAATTTGCTTATGAAAACATAAATATATTTTTTGTCAGCATATATAAAATTTAATTAATTTACTCAGTATTATGAACATAAGATTTATTAATATATATAATAAGATTTATTAATAAATTGAGTTTGAGCGTCAAAATTAAAATTATTATGCTTTAACTTGAATTCAAACTTTATTAATTGAGCTTAATATCAGTTGAACCTAATAAGGGTAAGCTAAGCTTATATCTTATATCTTTGGTTCTCTAGCTTATAATATATACACATATTCCTCGATTCTGGCTCTTTTGTGGTGTAGTAAAAATTATGAAATCCAGAATCGAAATATAAGTATATTTATACATAAATTGTTTAAATAAGTTGCCCAAATTGTTTAAATAGAATAACTTTGCATATTATTATTTGAAATTAAAATATTGATTAACAAAATGTTATATGATATCAAAATGTTATTTTATTTTATATAATTTATATATAAGCTTACAAATTATTTTATATTATTTTATTTATATATATTTTATTCTTTAATATAATTTTACAGAAAAGTCTACTCCAATTCGTAGCGGTTTAAGAGAGAGACGTCGACCTGAATCTCCACAACTTAGAGGACCTTCAGTTACAGAGTGTTGGGTTCCCGAAGAAGATCTTGAGTTGTGGGAAATAAGACAATTCGGCGAAAAAGTCGAAAAGCAACAACAGGTAGCCAAACAAAAAGCTGCAGAACAGGCTCAGAGAGAAAACGCCGAAAAAATTAGAAAACAAATGGAAGAGCAGCTTAAAAAGCAAAGGGAGGCCTTACACGCTAAGCGTATGGCAGAAGCGGCTGCGAAAACCACAAACACTTCTAATACAACCACGACTACGATTTTAACGCCAACAACCCCTAAGTTTACGAGTATTATACAAAATAGAGGAATGAAGCGAATATTTACATCGAGAGGTACCACTCCTATCGCTAATTCGCCAGTAATGCCCAGATCTGCAACTCCGACGTCATTCGCAACTGTTAGGACACCGACTGGACAAACATTTAGAATACCATTATCTGTATTACAAGGCAAAACTCCGGGACAACAAATAATAATTCGAAGCTCAACACCAGTAACTCAAACATCTTCGCCCATTACTACAGTTACTAATCAAACAATTACGAGAACTCCAACGCCGACCGCCACTTATGTTATCAGAGCACCGGCACAATCAAATTTGAGGCCAATAATATTATCAAATCAAGTGCGGCCCACAATATCTCAACCAGTAGTCCAGCAGCAAACACAACAACAGGTAATTCAACGTCAAATTCAACTTCCAATTCGATTCCCTGACGGAAGAATGCAAGTATTACAGATCCCATTGTCTGCCATAGCAGGCAACCAACCGCTTCAGATCGCAATTAACACTCAGCCAAACACGACCACTGGTCAAACAACCAATGTTTTGAGTAATCCAATACAAATTATGTCTACAACTGGAGCCACAATTGTTTCAAATGCTACTCAAGTACAACAAAGTCAACAAATAAGGATTGTTACGAATAGCACTTCAGCCACAGGACAACCGGTAATGGCGAAAATAGTTCAGGTAAAACCACAGCAACAAACTGTTCAGCCTATTCAACCACAGCCTCAACAAATTCAAATTCAAGCTCCACAACAACAGCTCAATCAAATATTGGCCCAACAAATGCAAAGTGGAAAGATTCAGGTGAAGATTAATCATCCAAACGCTAGTCCTGGAAATATAGCAACTATTCAAACCTCTACTCAAAAACAATTTCAACAAACTCAACAGCAAACGCCTATTGTGGCCACAGTTAGAATCGAGCCGAAAGTTTTAACAGCTTCTTTGGCATCGACACCATCTCAGCCGCAAATACAAGAATTGGCCATAAATTCGGCTATCAAAGTCAAATCACCAGACATTGTTACATCTAATTCAGATACAGTTGCGTCAAATCAGATATCACCACAACAGCAATTTGTTTTAACACCTGAGATGACTCATGAAATAGTAAGGCAAGCGTTAATGAATCCAAATGTTGCGCCAGAAATTCAACAGAAATTAATGGCATTACAAAGGCATCATCAGGAACAGAAGGACACTAACATCAAGGCTAAAACAGGTCACGTTAATCCCAATATTGTTAACACTGTTTCAAATCACAGAAACAAATCTCCCAATAATTCGAGATCAAAGGCTAAAGCGAGCAAAGCGAGTGTCAAACAACCGCAACAACAAATGACATCTGAACAAAAAGAAGACACTGCCATATCTGCAGTCTGTCAGTCTGTTATCAAATCTCTTTTAGATAAACTTGAAAAAGATGAAAAGTCTTTGATTAGAAAACAAAAGATTAAAGAATCGGTTGAGGAAAAGCGTCATCGACAGAATTCTAGTAAACTACAAGTTTTACTCTTTAAACACACAGATTATCTCAAGAAATATGTCGCCAAAAAACGAGCTCTTTTAGAAAAAGATTTGAAAATAGAGGTCCAAAATGAAATCAGCGTTCTTTTGACAAAACAGAACTCTCCAATCAATAAAATTAGTGTCAATAAATTAAAAACTCTAACGAATCCGATAACTTCTCCGAAAAAATCCAATTCGAGCGCAAAAAGGAAATTAAATAATTCTATGAACAATTCATTAGTAGATAACGATTTTGACGAATGTGAAGAAATTCTTCCTCCAAAGCAAAAGAAATCCAGAGTCAACTCAATGTCATCAAACTCAGCGACTTCGCCCAAGAAATCTAGATCTCCAGGCAGTCAAGCAAATAGAAATATGAAAAATATGAAAACCAATTCATTGTATTGTGTATGCCGTAAGCCTTACGATGAGTCGAGATTTATGGTAGGATGCGATTCATGTTCTAATTGGTTTCACGTGGACTGTGTTGGCCTCACAGAAGCACAGGCGAAGAAAATGGCACAATATTTATGTCCTAATTGTGAAAAAAGATCTAAGAATAAAGAACTTTATTGTTTATGCCGACAACCGTATGATGAAAGTCAGTTTTATATTTGTTGCGATCAGTGTCAAGACTGGTTTCACGGCAGATGTGTCGGAGTTTTGCAGTCTGAAGCCGATTCTATAGATGAATATGTTTGTCCCAATTGTCAACGAGATTCTCAAATTAATTACGCAAATTTAAAGCAAATCGACGGCAAAGACATGGAAAATTTGAAAAAACTATTGAAATCGATTCAAGTGAGTTATTTTATTTGCATAAATTTTAGTGATAAAATATATATTTTATCAGAATCTATAATTTTTCATTAAATTCATATTTCATATTTTCATTATATCTGCTTCGCCTTAATCTTTAATGTATTTATTGATGAACAGGCGCACAAAAATTCGTGGCCATTTTTAGAGCCTGTAAATCCAAAAGAAGTTCCAGATTATTATCAAGTTATCAAAGAACCAATGGGTGAGTGATTTTTGCAAAACTAAATTTTTTACTGTTTAATTATATTAACTTATAAATGCGATCGATATTGATATTATTTTTAAAAATCATTTTATTGCTCGTATTATTTAATTTTAAATTGATTTTTAAAAGTGATTACTATCAAATTTATTTACTATCAAAAATCATAATCAAAAATAAACACATAAATATATATTACATATATTTGAATATAGATTTAAAAACAATCGAACAACGTTTGAATGTGAACCGATACCATAATTTGGCTGAATTTATTGGTGACATCACTAAAATTTTTGACAACTGTAGATACTATAACGCTCGCAATTCACCGTTTTATCAAAGCGCTGAAGCACTCGAAGCCTTTTTTGTATGTAAAATCAAATCATTCCGGGAATCTATGAGTTGAGCTCTATTTCCGTGTTTTGTCTCTTATTATATTGATTTGCTTATTAAATAGCAATTGTATTTAATAATCATTAATTAATTGATAACATATAAATATTATATATTATACTCACATTAGATTTTGTATTTGAAATTAATCATTAAATTGTAATATTATATTGAATTTTTTTGTGTTGTATTTTATTGTGTTATTTATTTAAATGTATACCTAAATGTTTTGATTTATCATTTTTAATTTTCCAATAAAACTAATATTTATTAAATGATTTGACTTATTAGCGTAGACTCGATGTTTTAGCTAATCGAGCCTAAGCTCAATAACTGGATTTTTGATCCCATGGTCAACACTAATAAATAATTTAATTAATTTAATTTAAAATATCAAAATATTTAGGAAATATATCATATAATATTCATATAATATAATAGTACATCTGGATGTTCTTTATTATAAGGTCCGTATTGTTGTGAATGCACGCATAATTTCTTTAATTTAAGTTTTAAGCGGCACATCTTAGTTCTGTACATCTTATATTGAATAATCGTTTGAATAAAGTAACTTAATTGCTAAGTCTGTTGTTTCTTTTTTAGTAGATAGAGTTGTGATCACGTCCGAGATCACAATATATTGTTTGTTTATGTTAATTTAAATGTATTTTATAAAATCATTTAATATAAGTAATTAGCAAATCTATAAATCAAATTTTGTTTAAGCAATAAATCACTCGTAAACAATATTAATTGGAGTTAACAATCATCTGTTAGTTTTAAATTTAATTATTTAGATCACGCGACTTTTATTTTCTATTTTAAAATAATTTTAATTCATATATAAATCGTTATTAAATCCGGTGTAATCACAACAATACAATGGCAATACTAAGGCCTACATTTATAATCCTATGATTAAAACTATTGTACCAATTTATTAAAATGAAAGTAATCATATTTTTCGGAATATTTAATTTATTGGTTTGCATTGAAAGTTTTCCTAATAAACAAATCAATGACAGGATATTTAGAGTGAGTTTAATTTTATTATTAAACAATAATTATTTCTTATTTTAAAAAATGTTTGACAATTCAGTTGGATATGAACGAAGTAAAAGACACTGAATTGAACGAATTAAGAATGAAAAGCGATGGAATGAATAAACGGGAAAATGTTGTTCACAAACATAGAGTAAGAAAACAGGTTTCTTGGGACGAAGAATTGGATGACATCCATAATGAAACCAAATCTTCAACGACCACAGAAAACCCAACTACTTTGATGTCCACTTTTGAAACAACACAATCAGTAAAGTCCAAAGTGAAGTTAAATATCCCAAACAAAGATGAATTTGTATACAATAAAAAGAAATCTGAGGATATTCGCACTTACGTCGAAATAGCATTATTATTCGTATTTGCACTTATAATAGCAGTCATCGCAATCGCAGTGCGAAAACTGGTTCACTGGTATTATAAGAAAAAGCTAAACTCCACGAGCAGTTTATACCGAAAGTATACTTATTCTAAAAAAAGAAGAAGACCAAAGCCAAAGACTGGTAGACTTGCGTCGAGCCCACTGATGGTTGAACTTGAAATGAAAAGTTCCAAAAATAATTATAAAACCAAAGACAAGAAAGATCTTATGGCTAAACACAAGAAAAATATTCAGAATAAGTCAACTGATTCTCCAACAGATCATAACAAAGCTGATCAATTGAAGGAATCTAAGAAACCTAAACCACCGAATAAAGTCTCAAATAATAATAACAATACAAAGATATCAAACAAAAACGAAACAAATGCCAAACCAAATGTCGATTCAAATAACAAGAAGAACAAAGTTATTAAAGCTAACAATAATAATAACTCTAAAATCAACAAAGTTTTAAAAAGTGGACCAAAGAAATAAAATACATACCTATTCAAATTGTCGTCATTTTCCATTATATCTATATAATTAATTTATTGAATATTTTTTATATATTATTAATTCCTTACGTATCGAATATTATTTTTTTAAGAAATTTAAATTATTTCTAATGTAACAAAATGTAATAATTTTTTAGAGTAAAATTAATATTATGAAATTTCTAAGTAATAATTTTATTTTTAAATTTTTAATTAAAAATAAAACAAAAGCGAGAGCTTGTACTTTTAAAACGGAGTTCAAATCCGGTTAAAAGAAAATTTACAAAATAATTACAATTATATATGCAAAATAACTTTCCATATATTTCTGTGTAACAATTATCTAATTCAAGTGTATTTAATTATTTCATTTTAATAATTTTGTTTGTTTAAACACTGATTACACTTCTTGTTGGGTATTAAAACTCAATTTTTTAAATGTATCATTTCTGAATTTAAATTAAATTAAACTTTTTAAAACAATTTAATACAGCTATTGGTTAAAAAATAAAGATAAAATAAAAATTTCGCTCCATTTCGGTCAACTGTTAAATCTGACAGAAATTATTTATTGAAAACTTGTCAGTAAATTCGGTCAAATTCTGTTATTAATCAAAATCTCTGATCACAACTTAAGCTCTTAAACTGTCACCTATACTTGTCAACTGTGAATAAAATTATTTTATTAATAATTAAATTTATTTCTCATAAAAATAAGTAAATGACTATTAAACAAAATAATTTAAAATATAATTGTCATCAACTTATAATCGTTAAAACTCGTTGCGATTTACCTGCACTTCTTTAAATTTAAAAGCTTAATCCAATATAATTCAAAGATTTAAGCGTTTGAGTTTGGTTTAATGTTTTTTGATAGCGCTAAATACTTACAGAATGTAAGAATAATTAGGTGCATTTAATTTTTTCACTTTTGATTACTTTACTTCATAAACTATTACTTAAATAATTGTAAATTAATTAATAATTTTATTTGTTCATATATTGTTTATAAATTGTGTAATCATTCCTCAATAATGACCACATATGTATTGGTGACGTAATTGATGTCAGACTTTAATTCAATTCTTGTCGTTAAGTGTTATAAAGATTTGAAGCAAAAGCTATTTAATTGTGATTAAGTGTTCACTACGTTATCGATTACAATATTGACATTTAGCGTCATTTGAAGAATGTGTTCGTCCACTCAATCGGCGGACATCGATATGGAGGCCAACGATTTGGTGTGCGATAGAGAGGGCAGCGAAGAGGGGAGAGAGAGTGCGACCATTGCTAACACGTCTGCGGCCGTCACTCAAGTCATCGCTCAAGACGTCAATCAAGACATCGCTCAAGACATCACTCAAGCCATGCCTCAAGCGATCGCTCAACACATGGAGAGCGAGACGAGTGAGGCGTCAGTGATGGCGAACGGCGAGACGGCGTGGTCGAGCTCGGCGTCGGTGATGGCGTCCACATCGGTGGCCACGCCGGCCATATCGGTGTCTCTGCACCCGTTGGTCATAATGAACGTGTCGGAACACTGGACGCGCATTCGCGCGCAGGAGAACAGCGCTCAACTGCTGGTCATCGGAGCGCTTATCGGCAAACAAAAGGGAAGAGTGATTGAAATCATGAACTCTTTTGAACTCAATTACGACCGCATCGAGAATGACGTCATCATTGATAAGGATTACTATAACGCCAAAGAGGCGCAGTTTAAGCAAGTGTTTCCTGACCTCGACTTCTTAGGCTGGTATGCGAATGGAGAGCAGCCCAACGAAGCAGATATGAAAGTACACAAACAAATCACAGAAATCAACGAAAGTCCACTTTTTCTCAAATTAAATCCCATGGTATTCACTTTTATTAATCACTCTTTAAATTAATTATTAATTTGAGTGAATGTTTATTATGTTTTGTATTCGCTTATATTTAATTTATAACTGATTATCGATCAGAGTTGAGCGCGTTCTCGAGGTCTGTGATAGTCGAGCGGGAGAGACATAAAAATCAGAAGAGTCTAGGGTGGGGTCAAAACTCATCGCATTTGTGAGACAATCTTTTGGATTTTTAGACAAAAAAATTTTATGGAATTTTTTTAAATTTCATTTTTTTTGTTTCAAAACCTCAACTTATCTACAATATATTTTTTTTGCAAAAATCCTGGGGTATATCCCCTACCGATACCCTCAGTGCTCAATCCTGATCGCAGATGTTTCTGAATCTTTCTCTTATTTTTTATGTTTAATAGTAAATTGATATAACATTTCGCTTTTATTTTCGTGATGATAATTATTAGTTAATCTCATAGATTATTAATCATTAATTAATTATTAATAAGTTAAATATTTTCTATTACCTATATTTTATATTAATATTATGATACATTTTTAAAATTTAGTTAATTTTTTATTTACTGTATTTTTAAAATTTGTTACAAATATTAAGAAATTTTTAAAGCAAAGATATGAATCGCAATTAATTTTAAATTTTTCTCATTAGAGTTTAGATAGATATTTATTAATTAGAGAATTTATATGATAACTTTGAAGAATTTTACTTAATTTTAATTTAATAAAATTCGATTAAAAAGTGTTGTAATAATCTTTTAAAATGTATTTGACAGACACGTCATACCGGCCTTCCAATCAAATTATACGAATCGGTAATAGATTTAGTGAATGGAGAGGCGACTATGCTTTTCGTTGATATACCTTACAATTTGGCGACAGAAGAAGCGGAACGAATAGGATTAGACCATATGGCGCGCATGATATCGACCACACAATCGGGAGAAATACCTAATTCTCTTGTGGCCGAACACTTACGCGTTCAGTACAGCGCAGTCAAAATGCTTAGAGACAGAGTTCGCCTCATTTTGGATTACGTGAAAGACACGAAGAATGGAAGCGTTCCCTGGAATCACCAAATTCTTAGAGACACATATAATCTGTGCCATCGATTGCCAGTCATTAGCTCTGATAAGTTTAGCGAAGACTTTTACAATCAATGCAATGATGTGGCGCTTATGACTTACTTGGGAATGTTAACCAAAGGATCGAATACTATGAATCAATTCGTCAACAAATTTAACATTTTATACGACAGGCAAGGAATGGGCAGAAGAATGAGAGGACTTTTTTTCTAATATTTATTATTAATTATATTTTCAAAAAATTAATAAAATATGTAATTCTACGCTGTAATACTTGTTTCTATTCTACACCTCCGCCTCGATTTTGGCATTTTCGCGGTGCAATAAAAATGTTGCGTCAGAATTGAAATGAGCTCCAATCGAAATAATAAATGGAAAATTACTATTCTTTATAAAAATGAGTATTTAAAATCACTAATCTTTGTTTTAACGAATTATTTCTGGTGTAATATATTTCTTTTTCTAATTTTCGATTAAATTAAATCATTTTTATGGTTCATTTTGAGATATATTTTCACATAAATGAATTTAAGATATCGTCAAGAATAACCATTTTCTCAAGTTTAATAGTTCTCTTATTTTTGAATTCGGTCACAACATTATTATTAATTATTCTAAATTATTTAATATTAATTAATCGATGCATTGATATGTCATAAATCTGATGTCGGAATCAAGTAGTTTTAAGATTAGATAACTCATAGAAGGTGTTCGTGCTTTAATATTGAAGTGCAAGAATCAAAATGTGCCAGAATTGTAATGACCGAATAGTGGTCCACAACAATAACTGTAACTAAAAAGTAATGGTATTCTGAATCATATACTACGTAAAAGTGTATTTTCAATAATTAAGTTAATTCTAAATAAGGCAAATGCAAGAAAAGTTTTGTATTTGTATTTTTAATTATAATTTAATTCTATTGTACCCAATAATTGAAAGAACTGTCATTAATTAACAGAAATTGTCAATTAATGATTTAAATTGTAATTTACCGCTGTTTTAAAAATTTGATTGACTTATAAGCCTTGTGTTTAAAATGTTCATTAACTTTAAACACTTCAATTAACTATAATTATAATTAAAATGTTAACCTTAGATAAATACTCGAACTAAAACTAGAAATTCAACATTTAAAGTTAAAGCTTTGTGTTAACATATGTGTTAGCTTCAAAACTTTTATAATGTTTTCAATTGTACAATTGTATGCACAGTTTAGATGACATTACATGAGTGCATGTCTTCCTTTCATCATCAGAAGACAATAAGTATTAGGTGTCGAAAGTTTGTCCACTTTTAATGTTTTCTCGTTATTTGAATGGTTAGTAGTGTTGAGTCTGCCATCTATAGTGCAATACGAACACTACTGTCTGAGACCGCTGTCAATCATATGAACGTTTAGTTCGTTTGCGTTGCGATTGCGAGTCAAATGCCGAAAGTTCGCCGAAATCGAAGCAAACCTCCGCCCGACGGGTGGGAACTCTTGGAACCGACATTAGAAGAGTTGTCGGCAAAAATGCGTGAAGCAGAGAGTGAGTCACACGAAGGGAAGAGGAAAGTGGAGTCGCTGTGGCCTATCTTTAAGATACATCACCAGAGGTCCAGATATGTGTTCGACTTGTATTACAAGCGAAAGGCCATCTCGAAGGAGTTGTACGACTACTGCCTTAAGGAAAGGATAGCGGACTCGGCGCTCATCGCTAAGTGGAAGAAACAGGGTTTGTATGCGTTTGTATGCCATTATTTCAATACATATGACTCTTACTTAACCAACAAAATTGACAAAAATAATGCTTAAAACGTAAATTACTAGTAAAATCATTAAATTCAATAATAATGTGCGAAACAACGCCAAATGTGCGTTTAACTACTTATAGCTGGTTTTAATTTTGGTATTTTAATTTGTTTAATTAATTATTAATATACAGTTTATATATTTTGTCTTAATTAAGCGCTATTATTTGCTTTTTAAATCAGATTAAAATAAAAAATTGATTAACATTGTGTATAAAGAATACTTGTTTGTATAATTTAAGCTTAAAATAATGAAGTGTTTTTATTAATTGCATTTTAATAGTGTTTCTAAATTATATCTCATTCTTAATATATGGGAAAATAGTTATCACTAACAACACAATAAAACTTACTTTTAATTAATTAATCAATTTGTCTGAAAACAACTCTCATATTAGGATACGAGAACTTGTGTTGTTTGCGATGCATTCAAGTTCGTGACACGAATTTTGGCACGAATTGTATTTGTCGTGTTCCGCGTGACAAACTAGAAGAGGGAAAGTCGATCGTTGAGTGCGTCCATTGCGGGTGCAGAGGCTGTTCGGGTTGACTGCACTCCAAGCGCTTCATTATTGCGCATCAATTTTGTTTGTAAGCTTTTTATTTTGAACGTTCAAAATTTTACATTTATTCATTTATTTTATTTTTAAATTTCAGTTCATTATCACATTAAAAATATTGCCGAAGTTTTTAAAACTGTATAAATAACTTTTGTACACAACTAAAAAAATTTCTCCCGTGTTTTATTTATGTTTATTATATTATGTCAAACATTCTAATGATGCAAAAAACAAAATAAAATTTATATAAAAAACAATAGAAGAGTATTCATTTTTTGTATTTTCTAACAATTATATTAAATATCTTCAGTGATTGTATTTTTCATAGAATATTCGCTAATATTATGCTCTTTAAATATAAGAGTGTAACTCTAGTGTAAAACTTATTAAACAGATTGTTAAAATTTTAAATGTAACAAAAATAATAACATACAAATATATACCGGTATTGCTATTCCACTGTCTATTCTGAACTTCACCTCTAACTTTATTCCTAACTATTTCTAAATTGAATTTACTATTTGAAAATCAAATACTACGAGAAACCACATTCAGTAATGCAAAGCATTATCAAGTAAATGTTCCAAAATTTATTCTTAATTGTTCAAAGAATATAAAAGTTAGTATAGTTTGCGGAGCGAGTCGTATAAAAGCGGGGACATAACCGTTGAAGAAACCAATAAAACCCAACTGTTTAAATAAAACTCTCACACAGTGAGTAATGCTCTTATATTCGTTTGGAGATGCGTTCATTAATCGTGTTTTCAAAACGTCAAGCTTTAAAATTGAAACAAAAAATGAGAAATTAAAAAAATAAGAGAAGAAAATACCGGTTGAGTCATCGTAGTGGCGACAGCGCCGGCACACGTGCTCGCCGTGAAGTGAGTGAGCAGGTTATCGCCAAATATATTGGAAAAGTTTGTTATGAGGAGATATTTAAACTGGTCGTACATTGACAGCTATAGTAAAATAATTTCATTAAATTTCATTTAAACATTTTCATTTGTGGAACACAGTAGTGTTAAGTGCGGGGTATACACGAAAATTTTTGCATAATGTCTAATTATTGAGAATTGGAGAAATGTGGGGTTTGCATGGGGTGCGGGCTATCGTAAAATTAGGGTAATTTCAATGTTAATACATTTTTCATTACTCGGTTAATAAGTGAAATAAATGTCAGTTTGACAAAATTTGTATTTGTTAACATCAATAAATTTGTTATCAGACAGTCTATAAAATTATATATACCACTACGAAATCTTTATATCGCTATAAACACATAAAAAAGATTACTTAAATTATACCTACAAATATGATCAAAATAAATATTTATATCCCAATACTAAATCTTAACTTTTGAATGATAGTCAATAAAATTAGATCATAAAAATTGAAGAGACATTATTAAATTATCTCAATAGTATTTATATTTAGCTTATAAACGTCCACTGTTTATGTATTTACATACGATTATTACTGTATTACTCCACTTAAGTTGAATGAAAATTAAACGAGTCTCTATCGAAGAGTGCATTTTATGCGCATAATATTGAACCTATTTTTTCCTAACATTTTATTCAATTAGTGCATGTTTTTATAAAAAAAAACATAACATATCTGAAATGTTGATTACTATCTTCAAATAAAGACGCTCATTAACAACAATATATACGCCAAACATCAACATCGAGAGGATATTCTAGTTAAATAAGTGAAACATCAAAAATGATTTCAAATTGTGTGGTAATTGTTTCGCATAAAACTTGAATTTTATATTTTTGATTATATTGTTTATTTGCATAATAAAAATTTGTCTGATTATGATTCATATAAAATTACCTGCAAAATCATCTAATATTTAGTGAGAGATGCAATTATGTCTGCATAATGTTGCGCATGTTTTGGCAGATTTGTCAAAATTAACTAACATTTACTTAATTTTTTCCAACTTGAAGTGAGGCAATACGGTAAATATGGTAATATCTGTAGAATTGAAAAATCCTTTTTCAATTTAATTTAAAAACTAATTAAAATGACTCGCAATAACTCGCAGGAAAATTTCAGCTTTTACTTTACTTTAACCTTATTTTAAAAATTTAATTTAAAGTCTAAAAATGTATGTATAAAAAAGTATTTAATGAAATCAATAAAGAGCATTACTTGACCGATAGTCATGAGAATAGCTCGCGTTGTGGCCATTGTGGCGCCTTTGAACAGACTCTTAAGTCCTTCATTTTTATAAACATGAAGTAAGCCATCGATTGCGTGCTTATAATTTCTTCTCTCATTAATTGGTAGTTTGATGTCATTTTGCATTCTCACGTTAATCATGTCTGCGGGAGTGCCTGTCAATGCAATACAATCAATGTCTAAGCAATGTATGCAATGAAAGCAATGTACGCACCGATCAGTCCTCCCGCCGCTCCCGAAACGCCTGCCATCAGCACCTTCTGGTAGAAAGGAATGCTTTCCCCCTTCGCGGCCACTCTTTGTTTGGCAATTTCGTAAATGCCGAACCGAGTGGTCGAATACGTCAACTGCCTTAACAGCGATGCCGTCAATCCGTTATACAAAGCCAAAAGTCCCTGTGTTTTGATGATAACAATAGTGTTGTTGACCAGTCCAGCACGTGGTTGGCCGAGCGTCGACTTGACGGTCGCGGTCTGTAAGTGCACTTTGAGCAGATCCAAGGGGTGAGTGCAAGACGCGGCGCCGGCCGACGCCAAACCGCCGAAATACCACTTCGCTCTGCGCTCATCGCTCACCGCTCGCATCGCAACACTTCTTTCATTTTTCATATTTAACCATAAATTTTATTCATTAGACTCGAACACAGCTTTAATGAATTAGTTTTCGATTCGAAACGAATAACTAAGCATTAGTTTTATGCACACATTTGTGCGTTCATTTCAACTCTTAAATGCAAATCATTACAAATTCGTCATTAAAATCATCGATTAATTAATAAATAGATATTTGATAGACTATCAAAGCTATAAATATGAGATAAGGTAAATGTTAGAGTGCGGCGAGCATTGATAAGGAAGTGGTGAGATATCAATATCAATACTGGTGTCACGTTTATCATCAAAACAGTCGCTCTCTGTTTACCTCATATATCCGTGTGAACACACATTAGTTATCAAATGCTGACAACTTATCACTAAATATTATTTTTACAATAACTCACATTTTCTTAATTACCATAACTGTAATTTTAAAGTTAATCAATAAATAAATATGTAAAATAAAAATTGACACAACAAAGTGGCAAAAACTCGATTTATAATATTTAAATAACAACATAAATAACTGTATCTGATGTTCGCAACCAATAATACTCATTTGTAATAAAGCTAATAAATATAGCAAATTTAAATTGCATTTTGAATAATAAAATTCGTATTTATTAAATAAATATTTAAACTTTCTACAAATAATCTATATATAAATGCATTTTTTCCTACTGACAAAATATTAGGGTTAATATTTAAAAGCAATGGTTATTAAATATATAATACAAAAATAAATACAAAAAACAATTACAATTATCATAAATAAATAGCATAAAACAGTAAGTATTTTAAAGCTAAATAGTCTAATTTAAATGGTTATCATGCAGTCTATTATCTTAATTTATCGCTAATTTATCTTAGAAATTGATGAGATTCTTAGATTCTGAGATTCTATGATGAGATTAAATTTAAATACAGATCTGTTTGCAATATATGCAACTTAAACATGCCATTTGATTATTTTTAACGTGAATGCATATGTAAAAAGTGATTTAAGGCTCGATATTTGACCGCAGCTCTATATTATGGTCAGAAACTATTGAATTGGCTATAATTATCGGTTCTGATTAATATTGTTTTTGCAAGAGATGGAGCCAACTATACATGTCTACCTGTGTCTGTACTGTATTTGTTAAGTCTATCAAAACACAAATCGTACGTAATTATTGTACAACAAATTGCTACTCGTGTTCGGAGGACTGGTTGTCATAAAGAAGTGATCGAGTCGTGGATCGGTTGCGGAGAGTGTGAGGAGTGATGTCGACGCGATGGTGAGAATGGCATGCTTTGAGGCGTTGTAATGAATGCACGCAATGGTTGTGATGAATGATAGGTACCCGCGTTACGTGTTGGGCAATCCTCAACTCAGGATCTTTTTGCCCGACTTTTGGATGATTTTGAAAAAGCCTAAACAATTGATTCCCGAAAATCACGTGGAATTTAAAGTTCCGATCACGTAATTAACATAATTAAAGTATGGGTAATGGTTGTGATTTATGTGAGCTTAATATAACAGAATGACCAAACATGATGTGAGGAATTATTTGGAGAAAATCTATAAAATAAACGCCGTGAGTGTGACCACAGTCGCCAAATGTGGTCGCATTAAGAGAGCGCCGGGAAAGATGTATCTCATCAAAGAGGACGACTATAAAAGAGCTATCGTTACTCTCGTAAGTGTTGTTATGAATATGTCAGTTACCGCTTCGCATATATACAGCATTCAATGCATATAATGCACACTTATAGCCACCAGGAATGAAGTTTGAATTTCCTGATTTGTTTCCAACCGAAAGAACGGAAGAACAAGCGAAAGATTTAAATAATGTGCAAAATCAGGAGAAAAGTATGATTTTAAATGAAAGGCGAAAGAATTATCGAGATTTGCGACATAACGTCCCGCAATGGTTCGGCATATGATTTGGGAAACATTCGTTTTATGATATAATGATAGGAGGAAAACAGAGAGATTACAATCTTTTTAAAATGAATTTTTGATGATTAATAATAAATAAATAATATTCATAATTACTATTTAAAGTTTATTAAATTGACGAAAGAAATGTTTCGGTAATACATTAAAAAAAATAGCATTTAATGTGAAAACATTAAAAATTGTATTTATAAAAAAATTAATTTATTAAAGTTAAGGTTAATTAAGTTAACTAATTTTAATTAATAGAAAAAACAATTTTACCATTATTTCCTGGTTTGGCGAGAGAAAGCATAAGCGAATCATTCAATAATTTTCCGATTTTAATGGCTTTCTAAAAATAAATTAGTCCAATATTTTAAGTGATAAATACGAGTAAACATTATTAAGTGATTTAATAAATATACGGCGTAACTATAAACTTATCATAATAAAGACAAAGTTAATATAATAAAGTTAGTTAGTTATAAATGCAATGAAATTACCTCAAACACGTCTTTAAGAGGCTCGGGATGCAAACTCCCGCTTCCAAACTTTTTTATATAAATAACTCCCTGCACATCATTAACAGCAATAGAAACGCTTGCAATACTGGCGGACTCTTCTTCTCGCGTTACGTCCACAACATATCGCGTGCTAATTCTCGTTAGTGTCACAAATATAGGCACTCGAGACACATCTATTTTCGTTGACTCAAACAAGTCTTCAGAAATGAGGAAATCATTTAATTCATCGCTAATAACATTTACTTTGGGTATTCTTTAAACCAAAAAAATGATTTGCATTAGTCATGAAATATAAGAAATATAAAAGTAATACTAATGACAAACTTAGTGTCGAAGAGAGCGCTTTTGACAGCAATGGCAGCGCAATCGATGAGAGACGCGAGAGATTCGCACTCGAGAACCACTATATCGACGTGAATCACCCAAAACGACTTGTTCGGCACCACAACCAGTGAGTCCAAATCGAGGCATTGAGGGATGGATTGGGAAAACATGGCCACCATTTCGTTGCTAATATGTTCGCCGCGTCGGCCCTCGAACTGCGGCGAAGCGTTGGCCGTGATGTCAGCGAAGAAGTCGAGACGTCCGCACGCATTCCAGTCCTCCGTTTGCGACACTTCTTCGATTTCGAGTTTGACGCCGACAATCACGTCGTTGTGTCCACACCTGACGTGTGCAGAGCCGTCACAGTTGTGTGTGACCTCCCTTTCGATAGTAATGAGTCGGTAGTCATCACAGGAACGTCCGTCACTTCTCAATCCCAGATCAATGCCTCCACATATGAATCGTCGCTCGCCTTCGCTTAATATCGATGACAATTCCATCGCTTTTCAAATTGTGTTCAATTATATTCGTTTTATTATAATCACAATGTCTTCATAGTTATTCATAACGCATACTTCAAATAATAATTATTGTTCAATCAATAACACAATATTCAACACATTTAAGCAATCATTGATTTAGGAGAACATGACGTTAAACATATAAAACGTCAAACATTGACATTCAAATCAAACCCCCAATCATTTCAATTCATCTCAATATTCATTTTATCAAAACATCATTGAAGTCATAGATTGTAAACAATCGCATGCTTTTCTAGTTATTTAAATGTTATATTTAATTCAATTTGATGTGATATTTCGTATGTGTTACTCATTTTTGAATCACATCTACATATTATGCACTTTACATATAACTGTAATTCGTTGTGAAAATGTTTGTATTGAATGTGAAACGTAAACAATCACTTGTGTGGAAGTATTCAATGCGAACATTATTTAGTAATGACGGCCAATGGCTTAAAATAGATGATCACTATTCGAGTTTGCCGTCAATGCTTAAGGATATTGAATCGCATTGGAAAGCGATTGTGAATAAGTATTGGAAGAATGTGTTGAGCGATGGCAACGAAAAAGTGTCGCGATATGTGTTGTCTATGTTTCCCTATCCGAGCGGTTCTTTGCATTTAGGTTTGTCTTGACATTCATTTATATCATAAATAATGACTACTTTCCTATAGTTATCAAAAACAAGTTAATTAAATGATCTTTACTATCATTATATATATTATTAGTATAATTTAATTACAACACAAAATATTATGAAGTTAAGCAAAAATAAAAATCAATAGAATTTAATTTCAATAAATTAAAACTAATTTAAGTTAATTAATGTAAGTTTAAACACAATCTGACTTTAGTTGAATTAAAAAATTTTTAATACAAGTAATTAATAAAAGAAAATATTACAAAATGTATAATTATATGAAGCACAACAATTGAGTATCTTTTGTATAATTCAACGGTTGTATCATTTGTTGATTCAGAATAATTTCAATTTTTAATTATTTCTAACATAAACTATAATATTTTACCTTATTTTTGATAAAATTAAATATATTGAATATTAATATACAGTAAAAACTGTTTTCATTTTATATTTAAAATGTTGCGAAACTTTTTTCAAAACAGGTGAGCGCTATGCGAAGTGCCAAACTTTTTTAAATGCGTTCACTTCTGTTTTGAAAAAGTTTCGCCGCATTTTCAAAATAAAAGGTTTTGCATTGTAAATTGAATTTAGTCTTTCCTTATTTATTCAGTTTCACTCATTAATTTACATTTCGAAGAAAGTAATTTCAACTGAGAAAAATTATTATTTTTAATTATACGAAAGAGTTAATATTAATCATATAAAATTATAAAGTTATAATTAAATTAGAATATTAAATTTAAATGTCAGATAGTACTATACTTACTTTATTAAATTACATTTTATGAAATAAGTTCTATGTTTTTGTTTAATTAAATAATTATTTTTAAACTAAATATATTTGTTGAATATTTAATTTCATTCAAAAATGATTTTAAGGTCATATTAGAATATATTCGACATCAGATTTATTGATGCGATATAATCATCTTCGCGGCCATACAGTTGTCCATCCGATGGGATTCGATTCATTTGGATTGCCGGCTGAAAACGCTGCACGTCTTCATTCTGTTAATCCATTAGAATGGACCCAAAATAATATCAAACAAATGCGCAAACAGTTAGACAAAATGGGTTATCAATTCAATTGGAGAGAAAATACAAGTGATGAGTCTTATTATAAATGGACTCAGTGGTTATTTCTTCAACTATACAAATCAGGTCTCGCTTACCGTGGGATCGGTTTTATTAATTGGGATCCAATTGATTGCACAGTTCTCGCTGATGAACAGGTGGACGAGAATGGAAGAAGTTGGAGGAGTGGTGCTCTCGTGCAAAAAAAGTGTCAAAGACAATGGTTTATCAAAACTAATGCGTTAACTAACGATTTATACAACGGAACTGATATTGATTGTTGTGGCCATTGGGCTGAAATCATTACACATCAGAGAAATTGGATTAACAAACCAAATGGATATTTGTTTTATTTAAATTTAAGTGACAATAACGATATTTTGTTGATATTTACTAAATATCCCGAATTATTTCTTTCTGAAAAAGCATTTGTTGCGATATCAAGCAAACATTGGTTAGCGGTGACCAATAAATCTTTTGAAAAAATTCTTAATCCATTTACAAATAAAATGATGGATATAAGAGTTATTGACAGTGAGATGATTCCAAACTCAACTCAAGCAACAATAATGGTGTTGAGAGAAAGTTTTGAAGATATTAATTTGAGAAAAAGTGTTTTAAACTTATGTAATCAAAAAAATATCGGTGGTTATTACACTTCGGACACGTATAGAGATTGGCTCATTTCCAGACAAAGATATTGGGGAACACCAATCCCTATAATATATTGTAACAACTGTGGCATTCAACCAGTTTCAGAGAGTGCATTGCCTGTTCAATTGCCTCATATCGTTGATTTGCAATCTATTTATGATAAAAATGAAGAAACCAATAATGATTTAATGAATGAAGTTTCTAATCCTATTAAAAAATTTGCTCCATTAGATTGGTATGTAATCTATTTAACCCAAATCTATCTACAATATCCATAACATCTATATATTTATATAGTATCCATGAGTATATGCTTGTGTTGCTATAGACTTGGAACTGGCCAGAGGTACCCCACATGGCATATATATTTTGTTGTGTATGGGTAGCCGAGAGTAGTGGAGAGGGTGTATAATTAACAGTGGTTACCGCAAATCAGCAGACACTGTATTGTATGAAATGTATTACTTTATAGAAGTGAGTATGAATGCTAAAGCATGACTGAATGATATTTATTATTTACAGCTAAATATGAATACAATACAGTGTACTTTCCGGTACTTCCCTTCCCTTCCCTCCCTTTCTCCATATGGGTTGGGGTATATTTCAATTAAATAAAGGAGAAATTCTCCTTAAAATTTTTTTAAAAACTATAACAATACTTTTCACAAAAGAAAAAAAAAGTTGTGCTGAGCAAGCGCTCAAATAACATTAGTTTTAATAAACCTGAATTAATATAAAAACACGAGCGAAACGTGTGTTTGATTAACACGTAAGAAACATTATAAGCATTGGACCGGAAAATTCGGGTATACCCGATTTTACCCGAATTTACCCAAAATTCGACAATTTACCCGAATATACCCGGATTTGGACAATTCACCTGAATTGACCCGAATATTGAATAAATAAGCGTTATTTACAAA
>JAQIYA010000204.1:0-25515 GCA_034699355.1 Microtritia minima | reverse complement strand
ATGCCGTTCACTGCGAGCCGTCATTTCAGGCCTTTAACTCTACGCCACTCTCCACACAATCGCACGCACTCTGCCATACACTCTGCATACACTCTGCGACACACTCTCATGCAGTCCAACACTTCTCCATCAATATTGCATAATGATTAGTGATAAACACAGGCATTCAATGCGTATTAATAGTTGGCTTATTAATTATTACATATCGAGTTAATAAACACTTAACAAAGCCTATTATTTAAATTATAGATAAGAATTGGAGGCGTATTTCAATATTTTCAATATTCACATTTTTAAATTTATATTAAACAAAATTATATTAATTTTATTCATTTACGTGAGACTGGAAAATATATTGATTCTCTTTTACCCGAATTTGTACTTTTATTTTCAATATTCAAAGTTATATATTAATTTCAAATTAAATGATAATTATTTGTCAGAACTGAAAAAGTTTTCCCAGTTCTCATGTTTAGTAGTAGTTTTTTTTTGGTTTTGATTTCAATTCATTTGATGTCTAACATTATGTCTAACATTTATTGGTTTTATTTTATTAGATTTTATTTTTACAAAAATTTACAAACAATTTTCATTAGTTATTAGTATTAATTTTTTAAATTTAAACAAAATTGATTATTTTATAAATTAAATATAAAAAGTGAAAATGTTTTTTAAGTAAACGGTATTATTTCATAGCGAGATAGTACTAATAAAAAAATGTACGCATTCAGAAAACCCACATCAAAATACATTCCTAAAGTTGGAGCCAGAAATGTAATATTGTGATATTGTGACGCGGACGCCACGCGTCAGTTCGGCAGTTCGTTTTATGGCGCAAGTTTTAAGAAAACCTGGAAATAACTTTTTATGCTTTTATTAATGCTCAAATAACTACATATATTAAATAACTGTATATTTATTTATAATCACAAAGTAATACAATATTTAGAATACATTAATGAACAGTTTAGTGAATTGTATAGCTATACTAAGTTTAACACAAAAGAGAGAACTATGAAGAGGAAGACTACTGCCTTAAGATGTTAACTGAACCAAAGCAAAATGTAGTCTGACTGAGAGTTGTAACGATGTTAACCATTACAACTCGGTTTGTATATAGCACTGCGACGGAGTTATCTGCAGTGTCCCTGAACTGTTGTAGCGAACAGGATAGGTTTCTATGGGAACTGTATTGATCAAATTAGCAAATTTATGGGGTCTACCGAAAAGTTAAAAGTTATTGCTTCTTAAGGTAAGTAAATTTTAATGGCGCTACAATAGTAACCGTTGAAATACTGAACAAAAATTTCAATCTGTAATTTTTAGATAAAGCGAAGCGCTTTGATTATATTAAATTTATATAAACCTAAATTATTTGTTTGAAAACACAAGTGTTTGATTAGAATTATTTAAGAAAATTGTGAAATTGACGCGAACGAAAATTTACTAAATTTTAATTTTTGATATAAGTTTAGTTCACAAAATGAGTTGTTTAATGCAGGCAATACTTTAACTATAGTAAAGGAGGATAGTATTTAAAACAAGAATGTTTGTTAGATTCTAAAGGTCAAGAAATGATAATTTTCAATAAATCAAGTAATTGTTTGAGTTTACTTCGAGGCCCTATACGAATAGTGGTTAATAACCTAATTATAGTGCCTCAACACGAAGAGTGCACTCGTTTCGATAACGAAACAAGGTTTTCTAACTTATGGAAAGTAACTGAATGTTTAGTTATTGACAATACAAACAAACATTTTATCTTCAGATTAAGCAAGCCTCTGAATAAAATTTTATATATTGCTACAAACTAAATAAATATATTTAATAAAATTATTGATTGTCCTAATTATGTATTTTCTGTTCCAAAAACAGTAAGTTTTAAAATCTCTACACTTGTCAATACATCAGATCAAGTTAAATTGTATAGAGATTTTAATAACTATAAAATTAATCTGCATCTCAGACATAATTTGATTTGACAGTTAATTTTGAACAACTTAGAGGTTCACTCGATGCTATTCGATTAGCACCTGATTTTAAAATTATCTAATTACCTAAACCCACACTATATATATTCTATATACTTTCACCCTTATATTTGTTATTTTATTAATGTGTCGTTAATATGTGTGTATACCTAAAATTATTCCCAATATAAATGCTGTGAGGAGAAATCGAAGAGTTAATGTAAGCGGTAATAATAGAGAATTGAGAAATTTGCAAAGTATGGCATTATTATTGCAGGTAATAGATCGAGAGAAAGAGAGAGTCATAATAATGATCAAAATGAAGGCAATGAAAGTAATAGTTTTCTATCTCGAAAAAGTAGTCAATTTTAAACTTGTTATTTGTTTTGTCCATATTGACGATGTTTTTTTTAATTGAGTATAGTTAAATTGTTTTAAATTATCAATAATTGTCTATATAATTGTTTTTAATTAATTTTCTAAAAATAAATATACAGTCGATACTCGATTATAGCAACTGCTCGGTGCTAAGAAAAGTTGTTGCTTTATTTCTATGAATATGTCCTTACTATTAACAAAAAGCGAACTTACCTTACAATTTTTACATTTTTAAGTCTTTAAATGTAATCTCTATGTAATTAAAAATTGCAAAAAAACAATGTTTGCATTAATTTTGCATTAGTTTTCATATATGTTTAACTCTATAGTTCAAACACTAGCTCTTAACGCGTTTTAATACTAATTTGGTTTATTAAAACTTTAATTTGTATTTGATTGGTGTTGATAATGATGTACATTATGATGAGTTCTTATTTAAATTTGTAAAAGACATCATATATTTATTTAAGATTTTTATTTATAAAAGTAAAAGTGAAACAAATAGTGAAGTGTTTAAGTGTAAAAGGAAATTTAAATCCTGTATTTGAATCCGCTCTTACAATGGAGTAAATATTTATTTAATCATTTAAATGTTGACTCTTTGTCATGACTTAAACCATATCTTGCTTTAATCTTATTGCACATCATTTGTAAGTTCAACGCAATTTTAATATTGATAACAAATGATAACAAATTAAATCGCTTATTAAACTGTAATCGAAATATAAAGAGTGTTGAAATTATTTCGTTTCTATCACATATAATATTTAATTTTATTTCGATAATTAATTAATTAATAACTAAATAATAAAATTTATTAAATATATCATACATTTAATAATTATGCATTTAATACAAAACAAAGCAAATTAGATTTTTGAAGTAAAAGCACAAAACTGTTTGCAATCGTTATGCTTAGGAGTCGACACTCTCTATAATTTTGAAAAGAGGCGCAAATAATGTTGCGTTATATTTGTGGCTTCATTTGTTGATGTGATTAGCGGTTGTTATGATGTACTGTCGACAAGATTTGACGGATCCGAGTCTGGAGACGGCTCTCAAAGGCCATCGACAGGCCATAAATGCGATTCGCTTCTCGAACGACGGCAAGCAATGCGCGACCGCTTCGGACGACAACAGCGTTATGTTGTGGTCGTTGGCGGACAAGCGATCCATTTGTTACAAACTGTTGGGTCACTCAAACGCAGTGCTTTCGCTGGCATTCAGCTCTCAATACCTGCTCTCCTCGTCGAAAGACTGTTCAGTGCGGTTGTGGCGCTTGAATGGCCCGAACGGCATGAGTGGCGACAACGAGGCCATAGTCTACAGGTGTCACTCGTCCTCAATTCGTTGCGTAGACGTGAACGACCACAACAACCAGTTCTGTACGGCCAGTGACGACAAAACGGTGAAACTGTGGTCATCGACGGCGACCAACCGGTTCTGCGGTTCGCTGTCGGGCGCGCACAGCAATTGGGTTCGACACGCGTCGTACTCAGCACTGAACGCACATCTGATCGCGTCCTGCGCTGACGACGGACTCGTTTGCATTTGGGACGTGAGGAGCAAAGAGGCGGTCATACGACTGGCGTCACGCAAGAGCTGTCACTACCTGTGCGTCGCGTGGCATCCGAACTGCGAACACATCCTCTCCTCGTCCAGCGGTGACGCGTCCGTCAAGATTTGGGACTTAAGGCAGGAAAAGGTGATTCAGTACTACGCGGCGCACGAATCGGCGGTCAATTCGGTTGACTTTCACTCGACCGGCAATTACCTCATTAGCTCTTCGAATGACGAAACCTGTAAAATCTTCGATTTACTCGAGGGTAGGGTTTTATTCACACTCAACTTAAATCAGGGAACTGTCAATTGCGCCACATTTTCTAAAGATGGACAATACTTCGCAACCGGTGGTCAAAACAAACAATTATTTATATGGAAAAGTAATTTGATTCGTGACTTGAATGCCAACGACTCCATAGTGGAAATCGACGAAATCGATGAAATGGATTGTCAGACATCAAGCAAGTCAAACAAATCAAACGCATTCAAACCACAATTCACTCCCAAATCTAATCTCAAGTCATCTCTCCGTAAAACCACTTTCGACGACAAGCCTTCGAGCGCTTTCAATCATATTAACGGTGATTATGAAAAACTAAACGCGAATGAAATACAAAATATTAATACTCACGCTATAGATAACAGCGGCGATCACTTATCACACAATACTATGTTTGACGTCTCTCATGGTATTGTGAATCAATTAAAAACATTAACAGATAGTGTTTTACTCATTGAACAACGCCTTTCAAACTTAGAGCTAAAGTTTGAATCCCACATCACAGCAAACGCCGAATGAAATCTATTACATCACCTAAACATAAATGTTAAATCATAAACAAACAATTTTCAAAAAAATTTCTCATTTATTGCATCAATAAATTTATTTCTGATATTATTTTTGAAATTTTGATACCAAGTAATGAGTTCTATTCGTCGTTTAATTTTTGATTCTAAACTAAGGTTTAATTCATTTTTGATGATATTCGGCAATTGTTGTGTCCAATTGGTAACAAAAATAAAAGGTGCGTTATATTGCGTGAGTAAACGAAACGACATGTGTTTATCACAACTAGTTTTGATGACATGATTCATATCAATTTCGATAACAGGCACTGAGCCGTAAGCGATCGCTTCGTATATGCGATAGCATTCGTGATTCATTCCGATCGGACTTAGAGTTAAATCACTCAATCTTAAGGCTTCCGTATAAAAATTTAACGATTCCTTACTTTCTTTAGGCTGCCAAACAAATCGCGGCTTAATTATGCAAATATTTTTATACATTTGCTCATTCAATATATCAAGTAATTGTTGGCGCGACGACTCGGGATATATCGTAGCGATAAAATTGCAGACATAGGGTCGGGATATGTGAACGTTTAGCTTCGATACGTCGGGTTTGGGAAAGTTTCGATACGTGGCCACACCTAATGGCCACTGATATACAGTTTGATTGTCTATTTTGTTCCAGTCGTACACTATAAACAAAAATTTAATGAATCCTCCATTTGTGTGAAGATAATCATTAATCCAATTGTTATAACACTGTTCGTCGCCCAACGCTATCACTCCGACATTTGTAAGTTGTTTTTGGTAATGTTTGATCGCTTTCAGCCAATTAACAGCAATCGCTATCTTCTCTTTATCGCGTCCATTAAGAACTAATATGAGATTGTGTGCACTGAACTGTTGCAAAGAGTTGGGCGTCAGTGCAGGACCGCTGCGGAACACCAGCTTATAGTTAGCCATTCTTTTGGAGGCATAAACATAACTACTTGTCTTGGATTTCTCATCAATTGCTCCCTCAATGATATGTTCCCACAAATAGTAACCGATCGCCGCTTTCGACCAAATCTCAATTGTCATCAAATTTGAACCTTTAATCCATAATTTATTATTTTCTCTCAAAGTTTTGCCGTTCAATTCAGTATTGATTAAATTATTGGTGTCGAAAAAATTATGAGAGTAATTGTAGTTTTGCGAGCGTTTTGGATAAATATTGTCCTCATTTGACGAGTTTTGGTTGAATTTAATGAAAAATACGTAACTCGTATATAACATTAAAATCAAGTTAATTAGAAATATAATTATTGTTATTTGACGTAAAGATATCATTAAAATTGATTATTTTCGTAATATTTAATAAAAGGATTTCATATTTAGCAACACTTATGTCTAATATTATAGTCTTGCATAACATGACTTCATATTAAATTTAATAAATCAATATAATCGTAAAAAGTATTTTATTTGTAACTTTTAAATAAATAAGTTTCAATAATCAACAAAAAATGTTTATAAACTCAGCTCTATTGTGATGAATAGCATAAACTTAAAAACCTCGAGCCTCTAATTACGACTAAATTGTATAAATATATATATATACAACTATATGTACTAACTTTTGAATATAATTTAAAAACAACATAAAAATAAAATCTCGATAATGGTTTTAAATAAATGATTATTGCGTTTAGCTTTATTTTAATTGATGGTATTTGTAAAATTAAATAAAAACAACATGTAAATCAGATAATCTAATACTTTATATTTATATATTTATCTAACAATAACTTATACATCTTATAATTATTTTTGGCAATAGCGCTATGTATCTAATTTTTGAAGTTATTATGCTTATAATTACAATTAAAATATATGCCAAAAAGCAAAAAATATAATTATTGAAGTGTTCTCGACTGAGCTCGAGTTCAAGCAACTCATTAATGAAATATAGCGCAAACTCTGCACTCTATTGATGAATGAATTGAAAGTACGCACCGATATGCAAGTTTATCATAGATTGTTGTTTACATTTCTGTTTACACTAACAGTGATCTTATTTTAGTTTCCTATCAATCATTTAACTCTAAAGTATTTATTATTTTGCATTTCATTTAATTTTGTTAATTAATTTATTTTAAAATTGTATGCTATATTTATTTTGGAGGACAACTATTAAAATCAGAATAATTCAATTGAAACTATAAAAGAATTAAAGTTTTCAAATTTGTATTTAAATACAACTCTTTAGTGTTTAAAAAAGATGTTTAAGATTGAAGTCATCCAATAAATAGATTTAATTGAATTCATTTGAAAATAACGTATAAAAATAATAGGATGTAATTAAAAAAACTTATAGTAATTTACAGTTAATTATTGACGATAAAGGCATTAAAAGCTAGTAATACTTTTCAGTTGGAAAGCATTTGAGAGCAATTGACGCGATGAGCGAACCAATCAAGAAACACGTTCCGACGTCTTTCGACAAACAATTGCTTGTTTGGTATAAGAAGTATCCATCAAAAGATCAAATACCGAGTGGAGTTAAGTATGAGCTTAATTCGCGTTACACTTGAGCTCTATTGGTGTTAAAGTTTGTTACATTTTAGCGAAACGATGATGAAAAGAGTGCATAATAAGGCTCGCATTCACGGAAGTCTATTGATTACCGGATTGGCTTTAATCGGCATGTTTTGTCAAGTGTTGAACGCGAAGCGAGCCGTGAAGAGGGGAGAGTCGGTCATTAAAATGAATCAAGACTTTCATAACGAATACAATCAACGGTTCAAATAGTTTTACTTTTTCGCAATTTATTTTCAGTATAAATACAATAGTTTTAAATTCTATTCAATTATTGTATAACTATTTTACTATTCAAGTATAAAACCACTAAAATAAGTATCAAATACATGATTAATTTTGTCAAATATTTTAATATAATGTAAATAATGTTAACTATGTTTATAAAATAGTCGACATCTTTCGTGAAATGCCTAAAAGATTGAATAAATAGTTAATAACAAATCACGAAATGGTGCGCTATTTGGCAGACCTTCAAACTTCTGTCTTTCACCACTTCCTCCACATTGAGCTCGTTCTGCAACAATCGGAGTCTCTTTTGTTGTTTTCTAAGCTGTTTAAGAGTCACCAAATCGTTGTCGTTCTGCAGTTGAATGCCTTTCAAAGCGTTCACACGAGTGGACGACTCGCTGATACACGTCTTGATGGCCTTCTCTCGCCTCTCGTAAGCGTCCATTAACTACAATAAACAAAGCGTTTCGTTAGCAATAATTCGAATTTCGGGCGTTCAGTGTATGACCTGTTGGTGTAATTGTTGGCATTGTTGGCCGACTTGCGAGAAGTTCTCCACGAAAGAGTTGGTCGGAATTGTTGTGTTCAACGCGTGGATTATGTTATCGTCTATTTTGCGCATCGCTTTAAGCGTTTCCTAAAATCAATGAAATGCAATCAGCAATGAATTAGAAGATTGCAAAGTGAGTGGCATTAAAGTCACCCAAACCTGAAACGCGAGGAAGTCTTCGCACGTGTTTGCGTTTTCCATAGTATGCACACTATGTTTGAACTATAGTTTGAACACAAATTCAGGGATCGTTTATTGAGTAACAAATTTCAATCTCATCCAACATTTAACCATTATATTTAAATATCGCTTTGTTTATACAGAAAGTAAATTTAGTT
Source organism: Microtritia minima (assembly GCA_034699355.1). Classification (NCBI taxonomy): domain Eukaryota; kingdom Metazoa; phylum Arthropoda; class Arachnida; order Sarcoptiformes; family Euphthiracaridae; genus Microtritia; species Microtritia minima. The sequence goes on along the minus strand of JAQIYA010000204.1, from coordinate 17,119 downwards.
TATGAATAAAAGTATAAATAGAATAACTTGAATCTTTAAAAAGTTTTTTAAATTCATACAGTCATATAAATTTGAAGCGCTTGTCTTAACTATTTATTAAAATTAAAACACTTTCATGAATTCCTCAAAAAATACTAGTAAATTGCAAATACAAGTCGAATTTAATAGAATCGACAAAATTAAATTTCAATGCTTGTAAAATACATTTTAATTCATCGGAATTTTTAATTAAGTTGTTAATTATGATGGAAGGTATTACAGTCGGAACATATTTAAAATTTATTGAAATTCTGTTTCACTAAACTCAACAAGATTTTAATAATTCTAAACGTTTTGAATGATTAATCGAATGATATATTAAGTTTAATTCGGTTATAATAGTTAATTGTAATTTTAAATCACGCTTTTTATAAATTTACTTAAAGAAGTTGACATTTCACTTGATTTGACATTACTGGTGAATTTGCAATTTTTTATGCGTTTATGTCTGTATTTAATGACCCATTTCTTCTTCGCGGACAAGTGTTCGATTGCGTGACTGTCCACGAATCAGGCGAATCGGCATTTGTGCCGAAGTTTGGTGACGTTGGCTCTGATCTAATTTACTAATTACAAACAACTCAATTCCAAGCGATAGTTAGTCTATTAGCTTTAGTCTAATTCAATTAAATATCAACTTAAAAAGTAAAATAATATTTATTTGTTATTTGCTTTTCAGAGTTTTCATATTAATTATACATTTCTCGCGACACATTCTTTATCAAAAATTTATTCTTACTTTTATGAATTCGATATTTTCTTCGTCTAATATATTTTATTGATCATCAAATGTCTAAATATGAGCTCAAATGAAGACAAATTCTGTACTGCAAAAACAATACTTAAACTTCCGTTATAAAGGGTAATGTATTATAAATTCTGATAACATATTTCGTTATTAAGATAAAAAAATTCATTCCCTAAAAGATCATTCCCTAAAAAATTTTATATAATTTTTATCGCTCAATCCTTCAAAATGCTATTTAAATTATAAATTGCTATTAAATTAATGGTAATTTGATAAAATAATTTATAAATAAATAATATATACAGACAATTGACAAATCATTGTTTTAATTTTTCATAATAAATTTAAAACGGATGCAGATGTCGGAGACAATAATTTAAAAATTTAATATTTATTATAAAGATGAAAAAAATAGATATAATAGTTTAAAGTATCCAATAATAAAGTTCTTATTTAGTTCATTCAAATTAAAAATGATTATACTTTAAATTGACATCAATTATTATACTAATATCATTAGAAGTCATTAAATGAAACTTTATTGCAAACATTATAAGTTCGGTTGTGAGCCGAGGGCAACAATTTCTCTTACAACAAGAATTCTTTGTAGCATTTTATTCATCGATGCGTTCGTGAGAGGTGTCGACGAATACCACGTCGAACTGTCCGGAACGCAGCCCTCTATTGGGTACAAGTAAAACATATCTCGTCGCTGACAGACCACTTCAGGGCTATCAAAATGATTAATCAGTGTTAGCATTTGTTTCGAATATTATGCATCCAACACTTACCACTTAGAAAGATAAAATTCGAACAGCTTAACGGGACATCGCATTTGGTTTTCGGTATTTTCAAAGAGAGTGAGCGCACGCTTTCTTCCGCGTCCGCGTCTATTAGTTTGATATATGAGGCATTGAGTTCCGTCTTGATTCCAACTTTTTTGTAAGTGACTGAAAGCGAATGTTGTGTGGTCTTCCAATTGCGTCATATGAAAGAATTTAGTTGCCAAAAACATAACCGTATATAAAAGTACTGTTGGAGAGTGTGCTCCGAGTTGACCGCATTCCCATAGTTTCTCTTCGGCAATACATGTCAATATGGGATTATAGTCTACTAATCGAGTATGAATGGCATGAATGAATTGCTTATATGAGGCATCCATAAAGATGTTATCGAGTCTTCCATTTTCTGCCAAATGTCTCTGCAAATCGAGGCAAAGAAGATATATGTAATCAGGAGAATATTCCTGACCGTGAACTTGACATATCTCTTCAACGAATTTACAAAATATTTCGCTCAAATAATTTTGATGCAATTCTAATATATTCTTTGTTTTTACATAAACAGGAGACTGTCTCAACCAGATTCTTAATGCATTGATACCAGCATTTGTTGTGTTAGTGCTTAACTGACTCTCGGCCTCTGGATTGGAATAATGCGTTGAATCGTCCTCTTCTTCCTTTCTCTTCCTTCCGCGTCTGCCTTTCTTTGGTTCTTCCAAAGGCATTGATAAGCCTTCAACAGGAGGCGAGACAATAGCTAACGGACTTTCTATTCTTCCTCGTCCTCGTCCTCGACCTCTATTAGTCGAAAAGACAAGTTTCATTGATTTCTCAATTGAATCTTCACCGCGAACTATAGTGTACTGCTGTTCAACGTTGACATCTTCAGAAAATCGCGAATTAGATGACGACTCAATTTGCTCGTTCGCGGCTTCAAAATCGGAATCATTATCAATAGATACTTCTTCTTCCTCTTCCTCTTCTGATGACATTTCCCACTCTCTCCTGCGTTTCTTAGCGGCAGCACCTCTTCCGCGGCCCCGACCACGACCTCGACCTCGACCTCTGCCTCGTCCTCTCGTACCTCTTGTCATTGGCTCCGATGGTCTTCTTCCTCTCTTACTACTTCCAATCATCTCTCCTTCAATCTGTTTTCTTTTAGAAATACTATCAGACATTTCGCTGTTCGAAATGTTTGAACTTCCGGCTGAAAAGGTGTTATTAATATTGCTTGAAGTGGATTGCAATGCTATATTTGCATCAACACTCTGATCAATTGAAGGATTTTCAGTGAGAAGTTCGTCAGGCAATGAAAGCAGATCTCCAATCTGTTGATCCATAAAATTAAAATTATCGCTACTGATACTGGTTTGACGGAGAGGAGCGTCTCCGATGGCATTGCTTTGTGAGCCATTTTTTTCTTCTTTCCGTTGCGATTCGCTTTTAGTTGGGAAAAATACAGGTACGGGTAAAGGTAGTGGAAAGGCTAACGGTTGCATATAAGCGATTGGTATGGGAACGAAAATAGGTATTGGCAGCAAAATGGGACAAATTTTCTTCATTTCAGGTTCGGTTTGCATTTCAGCGTTTACGTGATAAGGACGACATGAGACCGCTTTCGTTTGCATTGGAGGCCGAAATTGAGTGCATTTATTCTTCACGTGTTTAGCGGGCGGTACTTTTACAATCACTTCTCGCGTTTCTTTAATGATCTCTTTTATAACTGTTTGAGTGACTGGCGGTGGTGTTGGGTTGGCGTTGATATTGTTTAAGGATGACTGAGTTGAACCAATGGGTGGCGTCAATGAAACATTTGTGGTAATTGGTATCGACGATGGAATTGTTATGTTAACTGTAGATAATGGAGATGTCATTTGAACACCTCTTCGAGTTAATGGAATAGAATTTGGCCGCACTTGTAGTGGAGTGGACTGACGAGGAAGTGGTAGTGAATTAGCTTTTTGTTGAACTGCCTGTCTTTGTGTTTGTCCAAACAGTGATGGCGTCCACATTGTGCTCTGCATTGAAAGACCCGATACCTGGTTCTGAGCGATGCCATTGCTAGACATCATTGGCATTGGTTTTGGTATTTGAGGCAAAGCTATTAATGAATTTGGCGCGTATTGGCGCTGATATTGAAATACGCACTGATATGAGCAAAAATTACGATACATTTCATCAGATTTGACTCCTAAGTAAAACTGCGGAACAGCTAAGTTGTGGCACTGATCACAGGTGATCATAGAAGTGACTTTATCTCTCTGCGACTCTGCGATGTCGAACAAACTCATGCAGTTAAGCGAGCAAAACAAACGCGACTCATTGCTGGACCAGTCGAAGCGCTCAATTAAGTCGAAATTGTATTTTTTCACTTTACAGCAAAGACAGGCCACTATCTTACGATTTTTGAGAACATACATAGACATGCATTTTTTGGTGCAGAATATTCGCGTCATACCAGAGTAGTGCAAAATGTCGAGTTTGGCCACAGACCAGCCGAACTTATGGCAGTTCTCGCAGAAGACTGTCTTCAATTTGTGGTTGTATTTAAAAGCCGCCACACAGTGAGACGAACAAAGCGAATATTTTTTCGCGTCATATGTAAAGTCGATAATGTTCTTACTGTCAACTATTCGCTGACACTGATAGCACTGAACCTGAAACGAATTTTTCGAGTTAAGCATCAGTTCGTACTGAGATTTACAGATTTGATCGCAAAACTCTCGTAAACGCATTTTCTCTCCGAAGCCAAACGTCGCGATACATATTGTTGAACAATATTTGAGATCTTTCTGACAAAAAGCGCAAACTTTGAGCGACTTTTTGAACGCTTCCAAACACGTTCCCACACAGAACTGTTTGATTATGTCGCCAAAGCGTACCGAATATTTGCCGAGAGACTGACGATTGACTGTTGTCTGGCATTGCGCGCACTTCGAGCCGAACACCAATTGAGTCGATTGAACGCATTCCGACGAACAGAACTCCATTGTTTGCCAATAAAATATGTGTCTGTCTTTCGACAGTTGACTGTGACAGTGATGGCAATAAGCCATCGGCTCGTGATCGCAGTCGTATCGCATGAGACACTGTTCGCTGCAAAGCGTCACACTTTCGCCGCCAAAGTTGGGCCGATATCCGAGAGTATCGCTGCTGATGAGTGAGCAGCACGTCATGCAGTAGTCATTATTCTTCAGTTGTATCACACAATCCCACGAACACGAGTAGTGAAGCTTTCCGTTGAGTTTGATTTGATACTTGACTTCTCGCGAGTGACCGCAAATCGCGCACTCCTTGTACTCGTTCGACGACTCGCTAATCATGTTTCGAGTTTGGCTCCCATTCAACGATATCTGATACGTGTGTTCGGTGTCCGGCTTTTCGAGATCAATGATCTCAATGTCGTCGTCGTCTTCGTTGAGCTCAACGATCGGCATCGATGTCATCAGCGATTCACTCATTTGCTGGCCATGAGTCGACTTCGAGGGCACAGCGGTCGACACCAACTCAATCATGTAGTCGAGCAGGTCTTTCACGACAGGCAAGTCGTGGTCCATGTGCTGGTCGTTGAGGTCGTCGTTGGCGTCGTTGTGCCGGTCGTACACATGTTGCGAATCGAGGCCAGTGTTGTCCACATTGTCGTCGCTCGACAGCGACACCAATTCCACCATATAGTCCACTAAATCACGAACTATGCACTCGTTTTCAATGTGCTCATCGCTATTGCGAATCAGTTTACTAATGAAGTCCATTATTAATATTGAATTGATATCTAATATAATAAATATTGATTGCAAAGCATTGCCTGAACTCAAGCGAACTATCGCTCAGCGCTAGAGCTGTATAATGGACTCCACAATGCGATTGTCTGTAGTGTTGTCTATAGTGTTGTACGGAGTGTTGCGCACAGACTGTGCTTTACTCTCACATTTGTCACTACACTCTGTTATACTTTTAGCAAATTAATTAAAGGTAAAGTCTTTACTCTTATATCCGCGTTACTGCACGCCCTTATGGGAAACGCATGCGATTAAAAATTTGCAAAAAATCAATTTTAATAAAACGCGTTTAGAAGTTAGCTGTGAATGCTGTAAACAAAACATGTTAATCGACAAAGTTTGCAACTCATCTAAATCTTGTGATTTTTCAGTATATTTTAAGGTTTGAATGTTCATTCATTTAAAAGTATATATGAGTGAATAGTAATCATAATATTTTTCAATTAGATTTGATTTTAAAATTTACATAATTTTAAGACGATAGTCCGTACATACGTATGACCCGAACTAAATAATATGTGATTAATGGGATTAAAAATGTTATATTTTTGAATAAGTTATGTAAAATTATTTATCTAAAATTTTAACATTATTTGAATAAATTTATTCAAATATACAGAAAAAATGTAACAATTTTCAGTTTTTCGTAGATAATCAGCGCCCTATCGTTGCAAAGTTAGGATCAATTAATTGTATTATTTTTAGTGCCCATAATAGTGTCATTCATCGAAATAGGAATGAAACCATTCGTATTTTGCATCCCTTAATAATAAGATGAAGAAACTTTGAGATCTAGATATAAGTTGCAAGTTTTGTCGCTTTCAAAATTAAAATTATTTGTTGACAGCATTTGGCAGATAACTATCGAAATATCGTAAGAAATATTCAACAAAATTTATCCGTAATATTTAAAAATTTGTTAAATTTCAAGATTTTCTAATTGATGAAATATTTTAGATGTTGTCTATTTAAACAAAATGGCACACAAAATATAAGTAGAATTGTTCGATATGTTAAACAAGCATTCATTCCTCTCCAGTGTTTGCATTACTCTAAAACACGAGATTTTTGAAGCCAATGTTTATCAAATATTATTTATATGAGGGAATTTAACAAACAAACCGTATTTTAAAAAGTTAAAATACGAGCTTAAACACCAGTCAAAACAATATTATTGATTTTTTCACAAAATGTGATAACTCTAATAACTTAACTTTAAAAAGTTAATCAAAATGAGCACAAAGAAAGCATTAGCTTTAGACTAAAGAAAACTATTTAAAAAATGAAAATGCAAGTATAGCTAAATTTGCATTTTCCTACAATTGTAACATTTTATATAATTTACTCTTATGCATATTTTTAAATCTCTGATTTAATAAAAAATAATTTATACAAATCTAATAATTAAATAATAGAAATTTATTTCACAATTATTTGATATAAAATGCAATATAAAATATATGTGTAAATATCAGACACAATAACAATAACAGCACATTATTAGGAATAATATAACAAATAAATCATTTAACTTTATTGCGATTATTTCATAATTAAATTTGTGTTAAAATTTTTGTAATGCATACAAACTTATTACAAATCGAAACCACTTAACCTCTTCATACAAATAAACAAATATACTTTGAGTTGATTTTGAAGTAAATCACAAAATAAATTACAAATTAGGTGCAGCATAGTTGAGAAACTTAATGGCGACTTCGTAACCGAAAAAACAGGCGGCGTTTGCGGGGAAAGCTCTAAGCATGACAGGAGTGGCGCCTTTGTATAACGCGCTGATTCCTTCCTCTTTCATCATAACCCGAAACACGTCACGAATGCCTTTCGGGTATTTGCCTTCGGGTGCGGTTTGCAAACGCGACTTCAGTACGTCCGGAGGGATGGCTACGAGCCAATTGAATATACCGGCCATTCCTCCCGCGAATAGCGTTCGGCCGACACTCAAGTCGTTGCGAGACTTTCCGGCGGGTGTTAAGATCTGTTGAAGCCATTCGTAAGTCATAAAATACATACCACTGGCGGGAACGTCACGCAAAAGTGTGGCCGCAGAGCCGCGATATATGCTTCTGAGGCCGCCCTCGGCGTACAACTGCTTGACGCAGTCAACCGGTCCGCTATACTTGACGGCCGCGCCCGACGCCGCCTGAACCTGAAGCAGACACTTAATGCGCTCTCCGGGAGCCATAATAGCGGTGGTGAACACTCCCGAAACCATTCCGGCCTTAAATAATTGAAACATAGTTAAGGCATCGTTTTCATTGTTCTGTTGCAAACGCTTTCCGATGCCGTAACCGAGAAAACAAATGGCAAACATCGGCGTCACGCCCGACAGCGGGGCAGCCATTCCTTTGTAGAGACCGAGCGGTCCCTCCTTTAGCACTATCTGTTTGGCGCAGTCAAACGTTCCGCTATAGAGAGGCGTCTGACCGGCGGTCACGATCGGCATGGTTTGCAGTCGCACTTTGATTGTGTCCAACGGGTGTCCCGCAGACACTAAACACATTCCACCGAAACCTCCGGCTATAAAATTCTTGAGTGGAGATATTTGTCGGTCTGACATATTTGGCCGATTTGGTTGTCTCTCGATTTAGGCTTTACTAAAATAACTAATTGTATTAAAAAATAAATTATATTTGTTACACAACTTGTTATTGTTTTTATTTACTTTTTGTAAAAAGTTTTACTATAGTCTACAATAAGTACGAAACATATTAAACAAATTACGTGTCATTTATTATGAATGAGAATATGGACTGAAAATCGTTTTGAATACTTTATATTTTAACATTTTTCAAAATACATAATTGTGAGGATTATGAATGGCACAGAGGATATCGATGTTTAGATGTTCAGATAATGTACACTTCACTTAAATAGAGCATAGAAGAAATTATAAAATTGATTTTTATTCTTGTTTTAGTATACAATTACTCTTTATTTAAAGAAAAAATTAACTTTTATAGAATCAAACTAATAAAAAGCATATAATCTATATTTATAGCATCTATATTTATATTAAAGCTATTCACTATCTTCTGAGTCTTCTTCATAAGGTATGAACGTATCCAAATCAGGAACGGGTGCCTCACTTTCCTCATTATCGCTGACGTCAATCCTAATGAGTCCGACGACTAACGCGTAGGCAATCATCGCAGAGGTAGCGAAAAGTGATGATATAATAATATCTCTCCATTTATGGGGAAAATCATCGATTTCTTTGGAATCTTCATCTTTATTCTCATGAGATGATGACTTCTTATCAGTGGTCTCTTTAGATGTTGGAAAATATTGAAGAAGAATGCGATTCACGAAACGCGTCAAATTGTCACACGCTTTGAGATGAGTCTGAATGAGAGCGTTAGGAAAGGGTATCTTTAAAAGCGGCGCCAAATATCCAAACACTAAAGCGTCAAAAGAACTCGGATTTTTGCCGAAAAAAAATTCATCTTTTAGTCTTTGAGAGAGTAATGTGAGGCACTTCTGAGCGTTGCCTATAATCGTGTTCTCCATAATGGCATCGATGGCTGTATTGCTTAACATTTCGTCACTAAATTGGGCGCGAATACACTTTTCGGCGTCACTTCTGAATCGGTTTGGAATAAAATAATTGGTCGGAAATGGGAGTCGTTTAGCAAACCATCCGCGAGTGAGCTGAACGTAATTCGAGTCATCCATCCATAAGAGGTAAAGCAAAGCGGGCTCTAATTGTTGTTTGAGGAGAGCGGCGTAAGCGCTCACGTCTGCCGAGTCTTTCGCCGACAGATTGAAGTCTGCGCTATAGTTATGCGCCTTCAAGTGCGACACCACTTCGTTGAGTTTAGTTAGGCGTGACTTCTTATGTCGAAAGAGCGGTAGCGGTGACCACAAAGGATTGCCGGTCGGAGTGGTCTTCAGCGGTACGCCTGAGAAGCGACAGTACGCTAATATCTGCAGACTATTGAAGTCGATTGACGGCAAACCCCAATCGCCGCACCACACGTCAAGTTCGAACTTACCACTCATTGCGATCACTGCGTACTCACATTACACTCATTGCAAACACAATTAACATAATTAACTCAATTCATTCAAATGTCCACTCAATTGCATCACACTTTCAACACATTTTGTTGGACACACGCATGTCTTCATAAAGTATGTGTTGTTCAAAATAATTTAAAAACGTACTTAATATGAGCTCATTATTAAATATAGACACCGATCCCGAGATTGATTCAAATTTTGTGAGTTCGGGCCTCAGACTAGCCTTAATAACATTCAATAAATGAATTCTGTACTATAATTTTACATTTTAGCATACATTTGAACATACATGTTACCAAACTATTTATGAAAAAGTTAGTTTGTTTTTATTTCTTTAATATAATTTATTACCTTTACATATAAGAACTTAATGAAATTTTAAAAATTATGTATATCTAGAAATCATTTTTAAAACATTAATAATTCAAAACTTATTTTTAAATTAATTAAATTATTATTATTTTGTAATAACTTTAGTCATTATTTCTATGGCCATGAAAAATATTAGGCACTTATTAATTTTAAAAAATCATCTTCTCTAAGGTTAAAGGTATCGATAGAGAGCGCCACTTGTGATCAAATGTGTTGACTGTTGAAAGCATTGTCATGAATGTTGTATGAAATCATATGAGAGTTGAATATTGAATTTGAGCCACCATTTGACTGACCATTTCGATTGTGATTTCAATTGTCAACATTGAAATTAGTGAAATGCTGAACACGTATAAGTTGTTGAATATGCGGCCATTGAGTGGCATCGCTTCGAGTAATGGCATACTATACACATCGATGAGACACTTGAGAGGACGGAGTCGTGCCTTCACTGCGAGTGAAGACGAGCCGCAAATCGATAGCTTCGATGAAGAAATGGAATTTCCTTCGAGTAATAACTTCTCGCGACCCGAACCGCAATCGAAAGCGTTTCAAGAGTTTTCCGGTGAGAGAAGCACACGATCTCCGCATTTGTATGAACGCGCGAAACAGTACGCCAACCAATCGTTTCAACAAAATAGACCGCGAAATAATTATAACAATTATAATAATAATTATAATTATAACAACGATAAAAGGAGATCAGATCAGAGAAAATTTAATTCTAATGATTTCGAATCGAGTTCTCGCTATGATAGCGATTTTGATGCAAATGACAATAGTTTTAATAACAGAAGACAATATCAGAATTATGGCGACGAGAGTAGGGGTCAGTTTCAGAGGTATAACAGAGGCGATCAACAATTTAACGCATATAATGACAGAAGATATGGTCAAAATCAAAGATTTAATAACAGAGGAGACAATAGATTTGATAATTATCAAAATCAAAGATATAACAACAGAAGCGACAATAGTTTTCAGAGATTTGATAATAGACGCGATCAGTTCCCCAAATATGATCGCAATTATAGTAGAAATCAAGATAACGATGAATTTAAAAATGAGCGCCGAAATGAAAAGCGAGAATATTTGACGTATAAAAGTTACAAAACTCGAAGAAATGATTTAGAGTTTGACGATAACGATGAATTAAATGATGATTCAAATGCAAATAAGTTTAAGTTTGAAGACCGACTGAGAGAGAATGAGGCGATTAAATACAAAAGCGATTCTTTTCAAAATTCGATTACTGGCGAACCAACTTCTGATGAAAATTCAGCATTTTTTGATTATGAAAATGAAGAAACAGAAGAAACAGAAATCATCGATAAGAAAAATAGAGTACTTACTCCTATTCCCTATAAAGTGACGATCGATAATAGATTTGAGGTTCTCAACCAAATGGTGTGTCCGTTGCATATAAAGCCATACGAACAACAATTGAGAATCAAATATAGACAAAATTCAGTAATATTAAGAGACTTTGGAAGGAAATTGCAGAGAGTTCGGTCACCTGTTGTCAGCGATGCGCGAGGATTGCCATGTACTTTGGAACAGGTCAAGCCTTCGCCGATAATTGAGAAATACAGAAATAAAGACGAGTTCAGTGTATGGCCAGGAGTTGATGGCAACAGAAAAACGGTTGGTTTTTTCATTGGTCAACCGTCAAAACACCATAATGTTGTTTGTGTAGAGCCCGACCACGTTATTGTTTCCAAAGATTCTCACAAAGTTTTAGCGAAAAAGTTTCAGACATACCTTCGAGAAGTTTCTCAATACGATAGTTGTCAGAACTTTGGAGAGGGAGGTAATTGGCGGCGATTTCAAATCAGGTCGAACGAAGCCGGAGATCATATGGTGACTGCTATTATGCATCCCCAACAACTCACTCAAAGCGAATTGGAAGAGGAAATGAATCGCTTGAAGCAATACTTTGACGGCGATCCGCACATAACGTCAATGTATTTCCAGGCGTCGCCACACGTACGCTCCACCAACGAAATGGCGCCCTTTCACCACTTATTCGGCGAAACGGTTATCTCTGAAGTTTTAATGGAGAAAACGTTTCACATATCTCCAGATTCATTCTTTCAGGTCAATCGAAGCGGTGCTGAGGTATTGTATCGAAGTGTGATTTCAGAAGTAAATCCAACCAAAAACACGACCATTTTGGACATATGTTGCGGTACTGGAACTTTGGCCACTTTGATATCGCCTTATGTGAGTCGAGTTATTGGAATAGACTCGACTCCGTCGGCAATAAATAACGCAAATAAAACGGCAATCCTTAATGAAGTCAAAAATGTCTCGTTTATCACTGGACAAGTTGAACAACAACTGCCAAAATTGTTAGACGAACTATATTCGGAAAACATAGTGGTTGTCGCCAATCCTTCGCGATCGGGTCTCCATTCGAGTGTCATCAATACACTAAGAAAATTAAATTTCATTCGCAAAATAGTGTACGTCTCGTGTCAGGCGGACGGCTATGCTCTTCGGAATTTTGTTCATCTATGTCTTCCGTCTTCAAAGGAGGACAATCTCGGCTCTCCTTTCATACCTATAAATGCAGTTCCAGTCGATATGTTTCCGCATACGAATCATTGCGAACTAATCGTTTCGTTTGAAAGATTTTAAATAATCAAATAATCACAGAAACATAACGTAGAGTATAATAATTATAAGAATTGTTATCATGACTTTAGTATTTGTCAATTACTTTATTATTTATATGAATAATTATAGAAATTATGTAAAGTGAAATAAATATTAAAAAATATATAACTAAAACACATTTTTATTTGAATTGATATCGTTTAAACAAATGAGAAGAGCGTTTCATTACTATTCAATTGTCGAGCAGTTTGTGTTAACAATTGTAAGTCTTCTGAATTGACTTGAATTACATTACTTTTACTATTATTTCCAATACAGTACTGTTGATCGTACCTATCGTTGCATGTGTTAACCAGTCTTTTAAACGACGGCAACAATAACTGCAAATGTTTGGCGTAATTCAAGCTTAACTGCTGTTCTCCTATCACTTCATTGCTTTCATTTTGCGTTTTGTTTTGCGATTTTATTTGACTCTTCAAATCATCAATTTTGAACATGAGTTGCGATGCGTTCAAAGTTTGCGATTTAATCCTAGATAAGTATAATCGTTAGTATTAAGCATTAAAATGAACGCCAAATGATTTCACTTTTGATGCGTCTTTTCAAACGGCACTCGTTTTGGTGGCAATGAATGTTTAATCGTCGGTAACGCGTACTCATCGATAGCGCATCTCAAAGCCATCACTCGCTCGTCCGTAACGGCAGAGTATTTGCTCAAAATAGCTGTTTCGTTGGTCGCAATCAATTTTCGGTCCATCTTTCGAGTGCTCTCAAGTAAAGAGTGTTGTCTTAACGGCGAGCTATAAATTGGCGCCAAAATATGAGTTTACGTGACGTCATGTAAAGGCTGGGCTTGTTTTCGTGTCGCATATTATAAACAATTTGTAAACAAAATAATAACAGTATTGATAAAAGTATTGTATTATTGATTGACATTTAAAACCGATATAAATATATAAATTAAACTATCTTTTAATTGACAACTCGTTACTCAATATAAACTTAATAATTACTCGATGATCCAAATTTTTGTATTTTTTATTTAAATGTATTGAATATAATAAAAAGAATTGTCATACATGTAAATGATTGATTTGTTTATTAAGCCTACCGTTTTTATCTTTATTAATTAAAATTATTTATTTAGATGTTAACAATAATTTAAGCTTTAATAAAATAGTACATTAAATTATAGTAAGGATTAAAATAAATATAAATATAAGAACGAAAACAGTAATAAGCAAAAGTTAACTCTAGATTAAAAATTTGGCACAATAGGTGTAAGGCTAATAAATTGATCAAACAATTTAATTAATTTACATTAGTTTTTCTGTTGTACAGCAATAATCAAGAAAACTTTAATGCTATTACGCAAACAAAACAATATAATTCTTTAAAAATGTTATACGTGTTAGATTAGCGTGAAATATAAACCAATAAAATATTATCTACTATTAAATGTCTATTAACAATGTAAATATCAAAAAAGCTTAATTAATAGAAAGTAATTTATAATTCAGTTTTGAATATTTTGTAAATAAACTTAATTATCACTATAATAATTGAATATTTTAATTTTAAAAATAGATGCATTGTATTAATGATGTATTAATTGTGTGTATAATTTATAAAAGTTGCTTAAATATATTAAAATATAGATCTTATCTTTAAATTATCTTGTCTATTAAAGATATATATTTGTATAGCTGCTAATGAAAGGGTAGCAAAATTATCAAAAATTGATATTTAAAAATATTACTGCGTAATCTGCTTTTATAGTGCATGAACTAAAAAAGATGCTGCACTAAAAAAATCATGTTGTATTGACTTTTTTAGTGCTTGCACTAAAAAGTAGTTCTCGTTAGACACAGGTTTCGGCATCTGATTCCGTAATTCTCGATAAGTTCCAAAAGCAATTCGCAGATATGTCTGAAAAAGTTTGATATTAAAAATGCACAAATTCAAGAACATTCTAACATACCATTGCCATTGATTGGATTTCTTTTGATCAGTTGATCTATAGCTCTATTGGAGGGAACAATGAGTTTAGTTTGTTCGTGTGCAGACAATTGCTGATTACTGGTCGAATCGGTCACGAGCAGCAACTTCTTCACCACGTCTTTGCCGAGAACGTTGTCGAGAACTGCCTGAAGGTAGGGATCGCTTGATATGCAAAGTTTAAGTTTGTCTCTGTGCCAAACCAATAAACGAGATTCTTCTAAGGCTGTGATCGACACTTGATATGTGTCCGTAGAGCCGACACCAAACCATTCCGGAGAGTCGAGAAATTGATGCGAATCTATAATATGCAACTGCTGTCCGCCGCGCATCACAGACACTCTTCCCGATAGCAAGAGTGACAGCTTATCGACACAAGTCCTTCCCTCCAATGCGTACACGTCTTTCGGCTTAAGTGTTTGGATTTCGCGTGTATATGAATATATCTTTTTGAATGAAGAACGAGACACGTGTAACGGTTGGAAGAGATCCCTATAAACCATTTCGACGTCGTGAGCAAATCTGAGTTAAGGCATACCTTTGTTACTCGACTAACACTAAGCAATAGAATAGCAATCGTAAAACCTTATAAACGGATGCAATTTCCAAGTAATGCAAATCACGTAAAGCAAGTTAATGAGAGTGAACACGAGATTCCAGATGAAGGCATCGCTGGAGCACAACGCCAGCCAACCCCACAACGCGAACGACACCGACGCCAACGCCAGACACGAGCGCAGGTAAAGCATGCCATACATGCTATTCGTCGCCAAATAGGAGAACAACATGAAGATGTTGGCCAACTGGAAGAATAGGTGGTTCGGAGGACTCCACTCCTCGCAGAACAGGAATGGCGTGAACGTCGACAAAGTCATGAACGGCGACGAACTGTTATCCATAGCGAGTCTCCAATACGACGCCGTCATTATCTTTATTGCGTTACGGCTTACGTTTGCGTTGAAGATTACTGTTTCGTTTGTGTCATTGCATTGTGTTTTGCAAGTTAAATGAGTTTATGCTTGCATAAAGTGCTGTCACCACATATTTGGTTCGCAGATAACAATTTGTTCAACGATTTCATAGTCTATTAAAGCAGTTTAAAGCAATTGTTTACATGACGTCACGCCTCTTACAGAATGTGTCGCATAAATCTGACCAATTCTAACATAACTCGCAATTTTACATACATTTCAAACAATTCAATTTTTTCAAGTTTGCAAATAATAACAGTTAGTAACACAATGAAACAGGATTGTGCACTATTAAGGATTGATTTTACTATTTGTATTTGAATTATTTTAGACATAAATTGAGTTAAAGTAATAAATTTTCGTTTTTTATGAGAGTTTTTATTTCTTTCTTTATATAATTATTACAACAGTATTTATCTTAAGTCTCTAATGCAGATAAATTTTATGTAACAATTAATATGCAAATAATTTAGTAATAATCAATTGCTAGTTTAATTAATAATATGCTACATATGATGTGCAAATCACGACTTATTAAAAAAATTATTAAAAATAATTAACACGAAGTTTAATTAGAATATTGAACTAATGTTATGAATGATAAGAGAACTGAGAAGACTTAAACAGTTTATGAAAAAACTGATTGAGAACTGAAAGCGAGAGTGTGATCACTGATCAGATATGAAGAAGAGGTGCAATACATTGAGCTTTTATATTAATAATTTTGTATAAACAAAATTATTGTCTCACAACTATATGTGAATTAAATTCAGATTAATTAAAAAACTGTAAACATTTCATAAAAAGTAATTAATTCATCATAAACATCGCATTTGTTATGAAAACATTTGACAAAACATTTCATTAAGCATAACAATTAGTAAGCAATTATTACTAACTAACTATAAAACAATTATATGTGTCAATATTATTTTTGAAAAATATATTAATTTTAACTAAATTAAAGAAACACTAAACAATTAAAATTAAAAGTATTATTGATTTACAAATCAAATTTGTAAATCATTATTTTTACAATGGAGGCGAAGAAAACGTTTTTGAATAATTTACCCTAATTTACTCATTTAAGAACATTTTGATGGGAAAAGTGGTTAAAACTGTGTACATTTACATTGAAAATTTGAAAAATATTTATTAGATTTACATCAATAAAAATTTGTTTCGCAATTCATTGGTAAACTACAAAATACTAAAGTTAAATCAAAAGAAAATATGAATTACAGGTAATCGAAGTAACCAAACATCTCTAAAGGAGTCATACTTCAAAAATTAAATCAGTTCATCGATAAAAATGCAGACTTTCAATTCGCACCATTAGTTTCAGTTGATATCGAGCGCTCATTTTCAATAAATAAAAATTTTTTGTCTGATAAACCAAATATGAATGTTCGAACACTGCAAAAATACGCTGTGACTCGTTTTAATTCGAATAGTTTGTTATTAAATTTATAATAAAATTTAATAAAGATTGATTTATTATAGATATTTAACGTGGTTTTACTACTATACACTCTAATTTGAGCACTCCATGTGTTAGAGTGCAATTTAAAGATCAGAATTTGTCTTTTTTATTGACCCTCTTTTGACCCTTTACCTGCCATTTTTGACCCTTTTTTCTCTTGTCTATATATACTAATATATATATAGTATATATACCGATATATATCGATAATTTGATAAATCATTTTTAAAGGGTAACCAGGGTTAAGGCTTAACATTGTAGAAGATTTTAATCCTTAGAGTTAAGGG
>JAQIYA010000203.1:0-25561 GCA_034699355.1 Microtritia minima | reverse complement strand
ATATTTCAATTTGTTATTTGTCTTAGTTATTTTCAAATCAATTTATCGATAGCCAATGATAATCAATAATCAAAAACTTATTAAATTATTACTAACTTATATAATTATTAAATTCACAAACCAATTATTCCAATAAACATATCATCTTCAAGTGTCAAATCGATGGGACCAAAAGAGTTGACATATTCATTATTTTCATTTAAATCCAAATGACTAAACACTGCTCCGCAAACTTCAAATTTATAATTAGATTCGCTAATTTCCGAATTATAATGTTTATTCATCTCCAATTGATGCAAATCAAAAAATTTTTGCAATCTTTTCAGTGATATCCACGCTTCCATTAATCCATTTAAAACCCATGGAAATGCATTTAATGGGCTAATAAGCATACCTAACAAAGCAAGACTCGTGAAAACTTTAGCGGGAGTTAAAGTGCCGTTCATTAATACAAAAGTTGCGAAAACAAAAGATGACATCAAAACAGGAGTAGTCGCCCAAAAGTATACGCAAAACGCGTCCAAATATTTTCTACCCTTAAGATATTTGACTTCTAATTTCCTTAAAAAGTTGAGGCGACTTATAAACAGATCTTCCCAGGCATGCATTTTTATGACTCGAATGCCCGCTAAGACTTCACTCATTAATTTGATGCGCTTATCTTTCCATTCCATCATTTTCGAACTAAGAACTCCAATTTTGTTGCAAATGAAGCGATTTATAGGTATCAAAACGATGGCAAAAACGACGCCACTTAGAAAAGACAATCCTAATTGTCTATATAGTAGATATAACGTAACAGACAATTGAATTGGTAAACTAATAAATTGAAGCAGCGATGGACAGAAGTTAGTTATTCTATCGGTATCAGTGTTCGAAAAGTTCAATACTTCTCCTGTACTAAAATTGCTATTCAATGTGTCCGCGCGTACCAAAAATATTTTCTTATACAAACTTGTTATGATAGCGCTGCGAATTTTAAGCGTTACAATATTCATGTAAAAATTAAATAAACTGATAAAAATAGATGAAATCAATGTACTTAATAATAAACCAAAAGCATAATAAAAGCCACGATTACTTCGATCTCCGTTTTCGAGATACAACACAAGACTGTTTAAAAGTATAGGTCCGGAGAAACCGAGAAAATCGCTGCCAAATTTGAGTAAACCAATCAAAAATACTTCTACACCGAAACATTTAAATAAAGATTTAAGTATAGAGTGACGCTTTCTTAATATATCGCCGTCGATATTACTATCTAAAGAGTATTCAAAATAAGTATTGAATTTGTTGTGAATGTTTTGAGAAGAGATCTTTTTGGAAAGTCGAAACAAGTCATTGTGAGAATTAATGTTTCTTTCAACTCCTTTTGTCATAAGCGGCGAAACCCAAGTGAGGAACAGTTTCGACATCCAGTTGGCGTCCTCTTCGCACTTCAATTCAGTATTTCCCGAATTTAATTCATTTAAGTTTTGCTCATAACTGTTGTCCCCATAATTAATTATAAGCTGATGCTCAATATTGGTTTCAAGTCTAGTATTTGGAAACAAAGTTATCGCATAAATAACCCAAAGTATGGCTATATTTATAGTGAAAACCATTTGACGAATATTAACATTTTGTTTGGCAAATATCGTATATAAATCATTAACAGCTGTTAATAACACTAAAACAATTGTTATTGCAATTAAAAAATATTGTCGACTAGAATTATTTAAAGCTATTTTCCTCTGCATTAAGATGTATATGAAATGAATTAATAATGCGATCATTTTAACTGTCATTGATATATAAAACGCAGCGCTTTCAGTGTTTTCTATTGTATTTAAAATCGATTCAATTAAAGTTAACACAAATACTACTAAAATAGATATCAAACGAATGGCAACCAGTCTTTTATACCAAATATTGCTGTTTATATCCCATCGGTTTTGTGTCATGTTTGCCATAATTCCCGCCAAATATGCAGAAATGATTGATATTAATATATAAATGGGACATATTATGACTAAACTTTCGAAACAGTCATTCAAATACCAATTTGTTGAACAATTGGGCGAACACTTAGTGTACGAGTTTAATATAGAAAAGTGAGGCTCAGAACAAATGAGTCGCCAAAACGTGTCATTCGTAGCATTCATTATATTTGCATTAATTATTGCAATATTAAGATAACATAAACCGTATTAATGAACACAATTTAAACCAATATATAAAACACTATAAGTTAAAGTTTACATGTATAACACGTGATCAAATGTTTGGACAAATCGGTTCTTTAATTTTGAAAACCGGTTAACATTTTAAAATCAATGAACAAACTTACAAATAAAAATAAAATAAATACTAATTATTAATTAATATTAGATTTTAAATTTATATATTCACTAATATTAACTACTAATTTAATTTGTATATCAGTATTTTTGTTTAGATAAAAATTTTGTTATTTATAATTTTCAGAAATTATTTAAATTAGAATAGAAATATGTATTAATTAAAAACAGTTAATTTAGTTGTTGGTTCACTTAATGGCAATTATCATGTTTTATAGCTTTCCAACACTTTATCCCAAACCCACTCATGCTTTCAATCTTTAATGAAGTGAATACTTAACAATAATTAATTTTATTTATATAAAATTTTCTAAAAAAATACGACAATATAAGACTATTTTAAATATCAAAATACTTTGGTATAAACACTTTAATAATTATACTTTCGTAATCTGAAATTGAATTAATAATTAATAATTATTAATTATGTAGAATTTGTATTGAAAACAATATTAATGTGATTTACTAATAATGCCATTCATTGAGTACGTAAGCGTTTGTTTTGCAGACACGACGCATGTCGAGTGCAGTATTTCGTGTTTGAGTGACAAACATATGAGACAACATGTTGTCCAATAAACGTAAATTGAAGTTCAAAAAGAAAGTTTCGTTCAGTGGTAGCGATGATAACGATAACGATTTAAGTGGCGATGAAGTGAATGCGGATGAGTTGAGTGCGGCCAACATGTGTTGGGCCGACGCGGTCAACAAAATTATTAACTCTAATAATCAAATACTATCGAAAGCGAAGAAAGACAGTGACGTTAAAAGTAGAGAACCGGAAGAGAAAAATGTAGAAATCATTGATGAAAAGGGAAATGTGAAGCAATTAAGTGAAGGTAAATCATTAGACGATCGAAAGAAGAAAAAGAGGAGAACTAATAAAACTGATTGGGAGAGAATGGCGAAACTGAAGCCCAGCCTCGACGACAGGCCCGCCGAGAGACTGTTGGCCGCCATCGCCACCAAAGGTGTGGTGCAGTTGTTTAACGCTGTCCGAGAACAGCAGCACTCAATCAAACGACAATTAAGCCAAATTGGATCGTCAGAAACGAAAAGAGACAAAGCGTTGGCGGCGTTCACGAAACATGATTTTCTCGATAAACTCAAAACCAACAAATCTGAACATGTAATTCAGATTCAGGTGTACTCAACTAATTATAATTATTTAATATATCTATATTTTAGAGCGTCGATAAAAAGAAAACGCAAACTTCACACGAAAGGAAATGGAAAGTACTGAGAGATGACTTTATGGTCGGCGCCAAAATGAAAGATTGGGACAAAGTTAGTGATAGCGAGTCGGATAGAGGCGAATAAAATTGTTTTATTAATGTAATGCAATTAATGTAATTTCTAAACTAAACTTTCAGAAAAATAACTTTTTTTAATGTAAATTACATTTTATTAAATTTTTACAATTTGCCCATTAATTAGTGAATAATAATTAAAAATAATTTTTGATTTTATTCACACAATGAGTGAAAATCAATTTAAAAAAATATTACGAATTTTTTATTCAAAAAAGATTGACCATAAAAACATCAAAAAATAATTAATTGGATAATTAAATTCGACAATTATTTTATTAAGAAAAGAAGATAAAATAACTGAAACTGCGTTTTAATATTAAAATTTAGTTTCAACTTAAACTAACTTATATTTATCACTTAATTATAGGATATAATAAAAATCATTGTGCAAATTATTATGCATTATTTTTTAAAATTGGAAAATCGAAAATATCGAGAATTTATGAATAAATTATAATTGAAATATAAAAATTCTAAAATTAACAATACTTAATCAAAAATTTTAATTATGACTAATTTGCATTTCTTGTATTGAATATTTGCCGCTATTCCAGTGATCTTTATATCTTGCTATATCTTTTCGCGTCACAATCCCAATGACTTCATTGCGATCGTTAATTACGACCAGATGTCTGAGGCCGAGGGCTCTAAATAGTCGAAAAATTCGCGTAAGAGATGCCGTATGAGTAACCGAATAAGCACTTGGATTCATAAGGGGCCTCAAATCAATACTGTAATTTCGTTCCTCATCTGTAATATTTGAAATAACAGATTCCACAGATGGATATCGTGGGTAAGCGTCACGAAATGTGGACAAATTAAAAGCATCCCAGTTTTGGCAATACTCGTTAAATATTTTATTTTTTAACATAATAATTAATTGCCAGCGAAGAACAAGTCCGCGAAAACGACCATAAGTTTTAGATTGACCGATATCTGTGGTGCACGACGAGCTCTCCTGAAGACTATCACTATCGACGAGAGGCAACATATCCACAACAGGAAATCCATTGTGTGATTGATTTACTAAGACATCAATAATTCGGTTAACTTTTTCTGTTGTTTTAAAAGTTGTCACCGGAGACGACATAATTTCCGAGGCGTACACGTTATACGATGAAGTGGGCGGTTCCCAATTAAGGAATGGTACTGAAGATAAGTGAATGTGTATATCATAGAGACCTTCATTAAAATAATCGCCCACCCATTTGGCAACAATTAGAGTAATCATAATTGGAAGACCAAAAGTTAAATTTCCTGAGGCTTCAATTAATATGACAGTCAAGCTAATGGTCATTCTAACGATGCCGCCCAAAGTAGCGGCCGCTCCTATTAAGGCAAACTTTCCGGGATATACCCATACTTGATCTGGAAAAATATAATTAATGAATATGCCGAACAGTCGACCCCACGCCGCGCCCACCAAAAGCGATGGTATAAATAAACCGCTCGATATGCTTAAACCATAAGTCCAACAGGCGAGCAAAAAGTAGAATGTAACGAATATGCAGAGAGACCACGGCGACCACGTGCCGTTCACGTTGTGAAATAGATTTCGGAGAGTGGCTTCAGGAGTATTGAAGAAAAGAGCTCCCATTACCGAATAATCGCCATCTTTACAATTATATTGAATGGGATATTCGACTGTGTTTTGTTCAATTTTCTCATGACAGTCATGTATATATATTATCATCAAAAATCCAACGGTTGCGGTCATTATCGATACAAAAACCGCTTCGAGAACTTTGACCCAACGTTTGTAAAGATATCTAATTCTAAAAATCGTTAACATATGATTTAAAAAGTTGAAAAGTGCTCCCAAAACACCGCCGATCGCACCCATTATCATATAAAGAAACAATTCACCAAAATTGTAGCTAAAATCTGAATCATTAAATTTACCGAAGTTTAATAATCCGGCATAAGATAATTGTCCGGGATGTGAGTGATATGTCGAAAGAACTAAATTGAGAGTAAAAGTTGATACCATTGAACAGAAAAAGATACGCCAAGTAAGTGACTGATTCCAAAATGAAGCGCCTTCTTCTAAACTGAACAATACTCCACCAACAGGTGCGCTGTGAGGATAATAACATAATTAATTAGGCGTTTAGAATGTTGTAAAGATTTGCTGTAAACAGTAAATTTGATAAAGTATTTGTTTAAATATGTAAATTCAATAAAAATAAATCAAAACTTAAAAAACTAAACCAAACAGATCTAACCTCACCAAACAAATCCTAAATTGATTAAATCAATTTTGCATGTATTTAATATTAATGATAAATATTGCAACTTAATTACTGCAGTTGTTGTTTTGAACACAATGTCTAGTTTAGAATACACATATTTTTATAAAAGTATTGGTCTATTATATAGTCTGAGCAATTTAAAAATTTAAAAACTTATTTGTCATTAATAAAATGATAAATATTCTGCAAATACTATTATGAATTAAAAGAGCTCACCCGAAAGCGCTCGCAACACCAGCCGCCGCTCCTGTTAATAAATAAATTACATGACAAATAAGTTTTACCGAATTTTAAAAAAATTATAATATAATAAACCTATAAATAATAAACATTAAAAATATTAACATGTTACCCGCTGAAACAAAATCTCTTTTTTCTCTGTCAACTCTAAATCCTTGTAATAATTTAGAGTCCATATCCATTGTGGAACTCTTTCCCTGAGAAATTCCAGCCTAAAATGCCAATAAAATAATTGCTGATAGCATAACAATTAAAATAAATTGATAGTGATTTACAGCAATAACAGCCCCGCAATGAATCATTGGTCCTTCTTTGCCACACGCGAGGCCACCAACAACTGAAAGAACGACTCCAATGGCTTTTGCAAAATATGTTTTGATTCTCACAACTTCTGGAATTTTAACGCCATTGAGATAGCATTTAATGACTGGTATTCCAGAACCGGCGGCCACTGGAGCTATATATGTGACCAAAAGCGATCCCAACAGTACAGGAAATCCATTCAATACCAGCCAAAGAAGATAAGGATAAAGCATACAAAATCGACTACTATTAGGTGAACATTTCTCGACAAAACTTTGAAGTGTTTCGTACTTAAAACGAGATAAAACTTCGACGAGAATAACAATGAAAGTGGCAGTCAATGCAGTCAACACTCCGATCATAAATATTATAATCCAACGAACTTTTTCTTTCCAATTAAACCTCGAATGAACTGAACTTTTCTGTTCTTCAAGAAATAACAAATTTTCGCACTCATCGTAATCCAGCGATTCGTACTTTTGGGACAAGAAATGCGAACCGAAATTATGATTAACACTATCGGCGACAGGTCTGCGCTCGTAGTCTCCCAAAGACGGTAATGACGACCAGTCCTCGCCTTCTCTTCGCTGTTCGTAAGGAAGAGACGAACTGAGAGTACGTCTCCGAGCGTACACTTCATTATCGCTTTGTTCGAGACTTACTGTCGAATGGTTGCCGATCTCATCGTTTCGATCGCTTCCCGAATACGAACTGAATCGCCGATATATGGGCTCTCTTTTCGATGCGATCTCATATAATGATTCAAGTATTTCACTCATATTTATGATTATAATGTGCACAACAGTCACAATACTATCGCCAAATACTATATCTCGCGAGTCTTCTCGTACACAATAGCATTAATTTGAGTAATTGATAATAATTTGTGCTCTTCTATAATACAATGACTCATTAATCCCCATATAATTTCAGTCAACAACATATATACACGTATTTTTGCCAATAAATAAAAATTATAAATTATTGCATAACAGACACAAACGCAGAGAATTACTAATGTTTACATTCAGTCATTCACTCAGTCGTCTATTAAACGCAGTCAAACATACTCTTTATTTAAGCAAAAACCAAATCACGTCTCGAATCAATTCGTATTGAATGTCACAACAAATTTCAAATATCGAAAAATTGAAGTTTTAAATCAACACTTGTTAAAGCTATGGTAATCGAGCCGCACGTGAGTACTGCCAGACTTTATTTACATTCATTACATGTTAACGACTAATGTCTGTAATGTTCGCAATCACATGCTTCTAACAAATGTAAACATTACTAAAGTGGCGTACTTTCGGTGCTAAAAACTCGTTAAAATTTGGTGTTTTAATTTTTTTGTTCGCAGCAAATCATGGAATCAAATCATGTTTGGAAAAATAAAAACGATATATAAAATTATTTATATAAAATAAATTTTTTGCATATTAATGTAATATTTCAATAAAATGAGTTGAATTGAATTAAATAATGCATTTTGAGATTTTCTTCTGTAAAACTTTTCTATTATAAATAAAGTAATTTTTTAAATCGTTTATAAAATGTTTGTACTTTCACATATAAAATATATGCATGCATAACAAATTATTGATTTTCATCATATATTCACGTTTACAAAAGTTTTTTGTATTCAAAATATTTTATTGCTAATATCTAATAACTAGTATTGCTTTATTGTTAATTGCTTTGTAGTTTTTGTTTTCAATTGTTTTTACTATTTGTAAAGCTTTGTCACTATTATTTTTATGAATAATGAAAGATAGCTTTGTTCATAAGATATTATTCTTATTTAATTATTTTAATTTTTAACATTAAATAATCTTACAATTAATTACCAAAAGTTTACACATTATAGTATAAACTCATTTTTATCACTATTAAGATTTATTAAATTTTTAATTTAAGTTTAAATTTTAATAACAAGTTTTAGAATGATTATTATTAAATTTTATTAGATTAACATTAGAAAATTAAGATTTTTAACAGTTCTTACATGACATTAAAAAGATAAAGAAATATAAGTGAATAAATAAGACAATTGAAAGTTTGATTCGCGAGTTCGCAATGTTGTGATAGTGGAGTGTCGTCAGTGAGCCAATAGTGAGGCATAAGTAAGGCTTAAGTGAGCCAAATGTGAGCCAATATGCGAGCAATAAATAGCAAAATGGAGGTAATGTTGTGGAGTGAGTCTGCCTTACAGTTGCGTAACGATTTGTCAACTCTTGTTAATTATGTGAGATTGTGAGAGATAATGAGAGATAATGAGAGACAACGAGTGATAATGCGTGACACTATGAGATCATGTCTGTATGCCTGCAATCAATTATCAGTATTTTTAGAGCGCATATATTTTTGTTACGTTTAGTGAATGTTTTATGATTCATGTTATCAAATGTTGTTCACGACAACCGATCATATGATCACATGTTTGGCCACTTTATTGTTATATTAACCGAAATCTGGTGAAATGGGTGCCGGAAGTTCGAGCACAGCGTTGGCGAGCACTTCGGCGAGCAGTTCGGCGGCGACGCCGGACTCGTTGGAAACGATCAATTCGTGGTCGTCGTTGGGCTCGAATGGCGACAACGGAAGCGCTGACTCCCAGTTCACCACTATTGCCAGTGCTGTGAATCCGGTGATGAAAGAGAAGAAGCGGAAGAACTTGTCTTCGTTGGCGACTCTGCGCAAGCGTTTGGTGCGTCGGCGGCGGTCGTCCAAGTCGTTCGATCACTCGCAGGTGTTTCGCGATTTCCTCTCCCAATGGACTCTTCGCGACTCAATGCAATTGAGCGAAGAGTACGAGTGGAATGCGTTACTCAAGGAGTTGTCTCTGTTGGCCGAAAGCGCGCGTCCGTTCGCCGCCTCGTGTCAGCACGACTTGTCCGAGTTGTACGACTTCAAGCACTGCACTGACATCACGCTTGTGTTCAAAGGCGTGCACTTCGCTGTCCATAAAGCCATAGTTTGCGTTCGTTGTCCTTCATTTCGCGAATTACTCGGCAAAAAGCCTTTTGGCTCAATAGTTAACGTTAACCTCGATATAACTGGATTAAGAGTTGAATTGTTTAATGATTTGTTGCGTTATCTTTATTCGGGAGAGTTATCGGCCTCTTATGACCCGCGAAACAACTCGTCCTCTTATGACATATTATTGCGAATCAGCGAACAGTGCGGAGTTCCCAACGAGTTGTCGTATGATCTCAAACACTTGCTCGAAACGGGTCTCTATAGTGACGCCTCACTTGTGTTCAGTCCTCCGACGCGCGAGTATTCCAACAACTTATACAAGAAGTGTCGCTCGTGTAGCGATCAGGCAGAGTATGCCTGCCATCGCGCCATATTAGCGGCTCGTTCGCCATTCTTTCGTAACGTCATTCAGAGACAACAACGAAGAATTAACGAAAACGATAGCATCACTGCTAATCAGCGCACAAAAATTGTTTTGGACGAGTCGATAATCCCGCGACGCTTTGCGCGCGTTTTGCTTCACGTGATGTATCGCGATTCGGCCGATTTGCCACAACTTCTCAATTTGTGTGTCTGCAAGTGTTCCACCGAATTAGCATCGGCTGCCGTTTCGGGCGCTAACAATTTCAATATTACAAACAGCGCCATAAGTGGCAGTCCAAATAGTGTTTCGGCTGTTGTTATGGTCAAAGAAGTGATGGATTTGTATGAAATCGCCAGATTTCTAGAGTTAGACTCTCTCGTTCAAAGCTGTGAGGATTTAATAATTGATTCGTTATCGTTGGAAACATTAATAATGATAACAAAGTGGAGCGAACAGCCGCACGGCTCGCCGTGGGTTAAGCGACAGGCGCTCTGCTTTTTAAGAGAGGAGTTCTCGTCTATAGCTTCTTCTTTATTGTTATGCCAATTAGAGTTAACGCATTTAATAGAAGCTTTAAAATCTGATTTTTTACAAGCGAGTGAACTGGAAGTGTTGCAAGCAGTTATTAAATGGGGTGAAAACCGTTTGATGAAGAGGATGGAAGAGCGAGAGCCTAATGTTGTCAGCAATACTGCTCACAGCTTAAGGAGAGGCTTAAGAAAAAAAGAATTAAACGATACAGAATTAAGAGACATTATATCGGAATTGATGTGTCACGTAAGGATCGGTCATGTGTTACCAATGGATAGCGAAATGCTTTCGAATGCAGCCAAAAGAGGACTGATTAGCACTCTTCCGCCGTATATGTTAGGAGAAGATACAGGTCTGCCTCACTCTCGAGGCATATCGTCATGGCTTCGAGGGAGAGGTACCGGTCCTTACATTCGTCCGCGCTATTTCGCTCCATATGTAGAAGAAGCAAAAAGTTACTTAGAAGAAAGGGTGACGCGATCGGGAGAGTCTCTTCCCAATCGCATTTCACGTCAGATATCGCATATTCCCGACGCGCTATATATGGTTGAAAAGCCTTCATCGCTCGCCACTATCACTGATGGCTTTCTCGCTCCAGATCACTATCATTTGTGTATATCATCGTCTTCTTCGTCGTCTGCTGCATGTTATGAAGACATACCGGACGTTAATTCTAGGCCACAATTGCCTATTTTAGATGATAGGGTTTTGCTACTTATGAGACAAAGAGAACAAGAATTAAAATCATCGGCACTGAGCCGTCGCGCGCTTTCTTTGGTTCCAAATCGATGCGAAGTATTAAAGTTAATTCAGTTGCGAGTCGTTCGTGAATTTGGTCTTCCAGACGCAGCTTCCGATGTGTTACACGGCACTAATTATTCACTATTAATTGAAACGCCAGATGATGTCGCCTCATCTCGACTCTCGTACGTTCCCAGTGAAGTCGGATCTCTAAGTATGTCTCATTTAATAGTTTCAATTTATTTTGCTCTATTTAATTAATGATACTAATTGTCTGTATTTATTTGATGTTAGGTATTCCTCCTCCTCCGCGACCAATAAATAGTCACTGTGGAAGTTTGAATGCTTTAACTGAAGATAGGGATCTTTATAGTTACGCCAGTGAAATAAAACTTGAGAGTAGTACTCCTCGACTCGCAAATTTTGATTTAGATTCACAGGTAATCTTTTTTTTTGTTTTTTATATACATGTGTATATATACATGTATATTCTCGTCTTTATTAAAAGTATTGAGGGAAATAAATAAAAAAACAATACTTTAAATAAATTTTGAAATAATTTATTTTTTAATTATTTGTTTAAAACTATTTAGAAAAACTATTTGATTTGTATAATTTGTGATTTTAATTTTATACTACTAGTATATTTCATAGATTTTTAATTTAATTAATTCATATTTAATTTAAAGATATGTAAAAATAGTAAATATTTTTAAAATTTTGAATCAGTTTTCAAGTAACGAATCAAGAAATACTCTCAGCGATTTGATGCCTGATATAGCGATCGCAACCACTGGAATAGAAGAATTTCATTTAACGAGAAGATCAGCTGAAACTTCTATTGAAAATCCAATAACATTTAGTGCATCGAATAGAGATTTTGAATCAGAAAGACCTCGTTTCGTATGAGAAAGCAAATGAGAAATAGTCATTTTTGCTGATGTTTTATTTTGTAATTTATATTTAATTTGTTTGCATTCCTTATGTAATAAAGTTTTATTTGAAAATTTACTAGTATAGCAATTTTTTTATTACATTTTACACTATTATAAATGTATTGTAATATTTTATATTAAAAATTCATTAAAGATGAAAATAAATTTAAATCGTTATAAAATACATTATATTTAGTGAGTTGCGAATCATTTTATTCGAAATTTAAATTTCAATATTAGTTGAAGTTTGTCTCATTTATTGCATGTCACGCCCGCATAAATAACTTCATAATTCTTTCTATTTTATAAAAAATACAATTTTGCAATTATTAATATTTGATTAATTTTAGGTTAACTCATATTTTATTCATAAAAGTATTTACTTTATTGTATATGTAGCACAATAAACCTATTTTAATAACATTAGTACGTAGGTTTGGATTGTATTAAATGTGACAATTTTCAGGCTATTGGGTGGGCTCAACAAATGCTTAATACTTTAGTTAATCCATTATTGATTGTGGTGTTACAGATAATCAGATATACTTTCTTTTAGCTACAAATGATGTATATTTTTCCAGCATCTTTCCAATACTCGTTTTCATCCAATATATTCAAATAAATTTTTTTAAATTTCAGAAAACTACATCTATTTAAGGTAAATCTTAAAAATTTCATTATTTAGAGTGTTATATCGTCAATTAATTTGCAAAATAGTTACATAAAATATTAATATGTGTTAAGTATATCAAGCAATTACTACTAGAAATATATTTATATAATGCTTTTAACAAAATTTATGCAATAATTGTAATTTAATTCTTTGCAATTTCTCATCTAAATTTTTAAAATACAATTTTTATTTTAAAATTTTAACTATAGATGATGCATATACATCTTGTATGTATCTTGTATATGCTCTAAGACTTGAATTGATAAGGACTTAGTGTGTGACTCTTATTGAGATATAAATGATACGCAAAAATTAAAGATTTTTAAATGAGTCTTAAAAATGCGAGCGAAAAGAGCGCTAACTAAACATTAATTTTAAAGAGAACTCTTCTTTTTGCAAATACTTGTCACTTATATAATTAGAATTTAGAAATAATCATTCCTAATATTATTACATTATTTATTATTATTTATTTAATCATTATTACATTATTTAATGTAAAAATATTCTATTATTATTAATGTGATTATTTTACAAAAAATATAGATATTTAATAATTAAACTCACAAATAAAACTCTAGATTACATATTTTATTAAAGCTCATTCTATTAAGAAAAGCTAAGGAAAATGGAAATCGTTTTGACGAAAACAAAAATGAGAAAAAACAAATTTTTCATTCAAAACAATTTGGTTTTCTATAATTTCATGTAATATAAAGCTTATATTTTATATAAATACCAGAAAAAGAATTTTTCTCACAAGCATTTAGATTTTAAAAAGAATATTTTTTATATTTTAATAAAAGTGGATAATTAGTAATTACTTTTATGGAAATTGAGATCAGCATGACTTAGAATTAAAATGCTAGTCTTTCTTCACTTTCTTCACTCACGAATTTTTTAATTTTGTTGTATAATTTGTTATATGTTATGTAAAAAATTCACCTGTTATTTGCTCGTAAAAAACATATAACATCATATAAGCACATGAATCTTAATTATTTGTTATTTAGAACAAAAATGACAAAAATTTACTCGTTTTTGTATCAAAAATTTCAGATATCATTAAATGCCAGACTTATATGCTTATTCGGATTTAGAATTATAAATTAAAAGCAAACTTTAAGATCAAGTAAGAAATATGGTATAAAATGTATATTTCTCAACAATTTTAACGATATGTTGTAAATACCACACATTAAACATGTTTTGATAAGTAACATAAATTGCAAAACTCGTCAATGAAAACATTCTACTTTTTAATGAAATACATGTCTACAATTTAATGAATTCAAATATTATATATTATAAATATTATAGTATAAGAATAATTGAATTACATTTATCTGTATTTCTCAATAAATTAAATAAAAAATTATTCGCATCAGAATTCAAAATCAAAAAGACTAAATTTCAAACAATTAAAATTTTAAAATAATGCGTTTTAGATAATGATAGAAATCATAAATACATAGTAGTTTATAGACTATTGATTTTGAATTCTTTAATGAATACAGTCATTACCAATTGTTTTCTAGCTTTTAGCAAATGTGTTTAAAATTAGCAAAACCTTTCTAAATTAGGTTAAGGGAGGAAGGGGTCAATGGAAGAGGGAGTCAAGGAAAGGAAAGAAAAGGTCAAGGAAAGAGGGGGTTATGGTAGGAGGGGTTAAGGAAGGAGAGGATCAAGAGAAGAGGAGGTCATAGGAAAAGGGGGTTCAATGAAAGAGGGTTCAGAATGTGTTGAGTCAAACGTGGGTGTATGTGGTAGAAGGTTATAACTTATAACCTATATATAACTTATAAGGACTTAATTATCACTAATGGCCGTTTGTTAAAACGTGCTAAAAACGCTAGTAAAACATAATTTTGTCTGTAAACTTGTAAACAATTGATTTGACACTATTTATAAATCATTTGTAAATCAATTGTGATAAATTGTCTTTATTTAATTAATTATAACATTATTATTATTTAATTATCTTTCTTTATTAATTATTTAATTATTTTTCTCAATATTAAAATTTACTTAAACATTCAAAAGTAAGTTAACTTTTGTAACGAAAGTAACTTACTTTTCCATAATAGCACTTAAGCGCGAACGCCAAAGGAAGTGGTATTCGTCGCCCCTATTAATGTCAAAACTTTATGACTCAAATTACTTTCGCTAATTATCAATAAAATAAATAACATTAAATGACACTAAAATAGAAATTAATATATGCTATACATGTATAATGTATATAATGTATGTTGAATTTTGGTAAATGATTTTAGTCGAGCACTCTCTCCGCTCGAGTTTGTATATTTAATTTAGATTTATTAAAACTTTAATGTCATGTAATACTTGCATAACTTCGCGCTTTAACTTATTTTATTTATTTGTTGGAATGGTTTTGCTATAGTTTTATAGTTTGATAAAAACACTAATGATTGTTATAAATCTTAAATGCTTGTAAACATTTACGTCAACATTAATACACAATATAAAAGAGATTTATTCTCGCTGTACTCAATAAAAATTTACTTTTTGTATGATTTTCTAAAACTGTAAAGTTATTTATAATGAATAAATGAACGCACGATAAATGCAATAAGTATTCTCACGAAAGCGCATGCTTTCATCAAAACAAACATTAACTTGAATTCAGTCACATTAGTATTCTTCAACGAATCAGTCTTACAGTCAAACATTTTTATGAAACATGCGCTGAATTTTAATTTGATTTACAATGTGTTGATGTTATTACTCACGTAATGTATCACTTGATATGTTTTGAAAGTTAATCGCATCAAAATCCTAGTGATTACACGTATGTGTCATATCGTATATCAAAATATTAACTCCTATTTATTTATTTTGCTTATGAAATGAATTTTGATAATTAAATAATGATATTATTATACTATACCAGTATTAAAGGTAAATAAGTTGTGAACATAGCAGCGAATGTGAAGTTTGCATAGAAGTATATGAAAGGATACAAGTTTTGAGTGAACACAAGTGAACACCCCTTACGAGTGGTGTATTAAATGGCGTCGTCGTAGTCGTCGTCGGCGTCGGCTCTGCTCCGAGTGTCGACTCGTTTCTCATTTGCATCGTTGCAGACATTGTTGAGACATGATATGATTGTGTGCCACTCACTATTAAAATGGTAAGTCGTGCTATGCATGTGATGAGTGTCACTACATTTGCACCATTTGTAGGTAAGACTGGATCGCGTGCTCGGCTTAACGGTGACCAGCAATACATCGCTGGACTGCGACCAATTCACTAACAATGTTGTGTATCCCGCAGGGTATGTCTCTCTCAACATCATTATGAGTATAGAAATGCGATTAAATTATGTGATTAACGATTTAACATATGAAGTGTTTGACTCTAAAGTTAACCAATGTTTTCATTCATTTGTGTCTGATTTGACGGATATGTTTGTTTGTAAACAATCTATATTTAAATGTTTAGACTCAATCAAAACATCAATTTTTATAATAGTGACAAAACCTTTAATAAATGTTTGAATTTATTTAAATTTGTATTTTATTAAATCATTTTAATATTAAAACTTAATTACGATCAGTTACTTTATATTTTAATCATATCTCTATATAAGGTTATTATTTATATTAAACGCCTATTAGAGTGCAAAATTTAAAAATTACTTTTGATGTTAGAGCAGTGAAAACTCGTTTTAATTTGATAATAATTGATTGAAACATTTTTAAGAGGAAGGCTAAGCTGACCATTCGACACACGCACTCCTTTTTAGGTTAATATCCTTTAAAAGCCTTATAGGAATGCTTTCATACGCGAGTTTACACATTATAGTAGTTATGCATAGAATGTATAAATTCATTTTTATACGACAGGTGTGTTTTAGTGGTTTACAATATTCGTAAGAACAGACAAACACATATAATTAATTCATCGAAAAAACCTATAACTGCGTGCAAATTTTCGTGCGATGGAAAATACATCGTCACAGGAGAGGTTAGTTTTGTATAGACAATTAACATACATGTGTTGAGAAACAGTTATGATTACGAAATAACACTTTTAGTGCGGACATCAGCCACATCTTCGTGTATGGGATTGTTCGACGTGCGAACAAGTGGCTGCCTTTGCCGGCCATAAGTTTGGCATCAATTGTGTGGTGAGATCGCAAATCTCTATGAGTTGGTCCGATTAAAAATTGCTTATTTCTTGAATTTAGGCCTTTTCGCCAAATAATAAATTTGTGGTCTCAGTTGGATCGCAGCACGATATGATCGTTAATGTTTGGGACTGGAAGAATAACTTAAAGATAGCCGCTAATAAAGTGTCTTCAAAAGTAAAAGCATTATCGTTTGCTAGTGATGGCTCCTATTTTGTTACTGTTGGTAATCGTCACGTTAAGTTTTGGTACCTCGAATATTCGAAGACGGCTCGCAATAAATTTGAATCGTTGCCATTAATGGGGAGATCGGCCATATTAGGCGATCAACGCAATAATTATTTCTGTGATGTTTCGTGTGGTCGCGGCGATATGTCCGAATCAACGTATGCCATCACTAAATCTGGTCTTTTATGTGAATTTAACAATAGACGACTTCTGGATAAATGGGTCGAATTAAGAGTAATTTAAAAATTTGATAAAAATAAATTGATTAGCATTGATGTGAGACTTAATTATTTGAATCGTTGCAGACTACAAGTGCCAATTGCATAAGCATTAGTGACCAATTAATCTGCGTTGGATGCGCTCAAGGAATTGTGAGATGCTTTAATCCAAGAAATCTTCATTTCGTTTGTACACTACCTCGTCCTCATTCGCTTGGCATAGACATCGCCAAAGGACTAATAAGAAAGTAATTCATACAATTATATTTTAAACAATATCTAATTTCTAATTTGGATTCAGTTCTGGCTTAAATGCGTCGAATGACATTAAATATCCAGATTGTATTGCAATAACTTTAGACGAGGAAAATAAAATAGTTTCGTGCATTTATAATGATCGCAGTATTTACTTTTGGACTATCAGTAATATCAAGAAAGTTGGTAAACTTCATTCGTTTCTTTATCATTCAAGTTGTATTTGGGCAGTTGAGGTAAACATTTATAATTTCAACTCAACATTTATAATTTGATTACTGAAATAATTGATTGCCGACAGACTTATCCGAATTTGCCAAATAGTGCCAAACAGTTGTTACCTTCGGGCACATTCCTTACGTGTTCAAGCGATGACACGATACGCATTTGGAATTTGGATACTCTTAAAACGTCTCAAGAATCGTGTTTCGTTTACAAACGCAATATTTTTAGCGCAGAGTTATTAAAGATACTGTATATGGATCCAGATTTATCTTTTTTATGCGATATGGATATTAATCCGAGTGAAAATAATGATATTAAAGTTGATTCAACATATGACGGAAAGAATGGCGTTCGTTCTCTTCGCGTTTCACCTGATGGCAGACAATTGGCTTCAGGTTCGACATTATAAATCACTTTTATATTTTTATATTGTTATGTTTATGTTTTAAAATAGGTGATCGTTTGGGTAATATTCGAGTTTTCGATTTGGAACTGCAGCAAGATTTGTGCAAAATAGAAGCCCATGACTCCGAAGTGCTTTGTTTGGAATATTCCAACGAGAAATTTTATGGAGGAAAATCTCTTTTGGCGTCTGCCAGTAGAGATCGACTCATTCATATATTTGACGTTAAACAGCAATACTCGTTTGTTCAAACAATGGACGATCACTCTTCTTCCATAACAGCTGTTAAATTTATTTGTAATAAGTCGCAAAATAACTTGCAAATGATTAGTTGTGGAGCCGATAAATCGTTAATTTTTAGAAAAGGAGTCGAATCATCACAACAACCTTTTAATTTTATAAGAGAGCATTACGTGGTCGGCAAATCAACTCTTTATGACATGGAAGTTGATGTCGAACAGAAGCATGTATTCACTGCTTGTCAGGACAGAATTATTAGGGTTTACGATGTAATAACAGGCAAAAATATCAATAATTTTAAAGGTTCTCAAGGAAATGATGGAACATTAATAAGAGTAGCATTAGATCCAAGTGGTTCTTTCATTGCGACTTCTTGTACAGACAAAAGTTTATATATCTATGACTATAAATCAGGAGAATGTCTCGGTGTGACGAGTGGACACTCGGAATTAGTTACTGGATTGAAATTTTCGCAGAACGGCAAAAACCTGATATCAGTTTCTGGTGATGGATGCATATTCATATGGCAGTTACCTATTAAAATGTCGAACACCATCTCAATGAAATTAGGCCTTCCTTTGGTTGCTCTCCCAGAATCTAACGCTTCAACTATTAAATCATTTCAGCAAAATGTAAACAGTGACACTAATGATGAAGAATTACCATTTGTTAACAACAATTCATCAGCTCTCTATAAATTTAATTTAAAATCTCTTCCATTGTGGGCCAAAAAACAAATGGTTGAAGAATTAAGTCGCGATTCGACCAATAATATTGAATTCGATTCCAACAGCAAACCTAACATTCAGCCCAAAGGTCGATGGGCTCAGCGCATAGAAAATAACGAAAATCTAGTCAAATCATATGAAAATTCCGAATCTAATGCTTATAGTTTGCCTAAAAAAGTGCAAAACACTACAAGAATTAATGAAACTACACAACGAGATGATAAAAGTTTTTTAAATAATATAATAGATAGTAATCAATATCGTACTGCAACCGATTCTTCTTCTGCGAGCGGAAGTTTTCCTCATGAAGATGACGATGATTTGAATACTGATAGCGATAACATTGCTTTTAATAATAATAATTTGAAAAATAATGCATATTCTGGATCGAGTTTTAAAGTTAATGAATTAGAAAAAAACAAATCTTCAAGTTCAACAAATCGATACAATGAAACTGGAATTATGACTTCACTAAGTGTTCCCAATTTTAATGAGTTACACAGCGATGATGATGACTCTACAACAACTGGTGGAGATAGCGATAAGAGTACTAATAAATATATGAGTACTGAAAATTTGGATCGTATCGATCAAAGGGAAAAATATTTTAAAAATACTTTTGAAAACCTAGACAGAGAAAGTTCAACATTAAACGCTAAGCAAGTGAGCAAATCTGACAGTTTGACACCAAACCGTTCGAGTATTTCCGCAAAATATCATTCAAACAGTCCAGCGTCTGCTTCATCAAAAACTAGTAATAGTAGTAATGTTGCGAATAGTAATACGAGCGCATTATTAACAAAGCCGCCCATTTCTAAACGACGAGAAGAGTTGACTGCAGCAATCAGTCAAGCGAGGAAGAAACTGGAAACTGTATGTATTATTGCGCACGTATTGTTGTATTTTTAGACTTCTTTTGTCTTTATTATTGTATTTAATAGCTCGGCTGGAAAGGCTCCGGTCTTAATAACTCGAAGAGTGTCGCCAATTTAAGCCGACTAACCTTCGACTCTGACAGTAAAAATATGACGGGATCTGATTGTATGTTTTCTATATTTTTTTATTGCTTTTAAAATTCTATTTTTAAATATTTAGCTTCTGAAGCCATTCGCAGATCAATATCATTAAGTGATTTATCATTTTCGCCCCAAAGAAAGTATTTAACTTCGCAATTTAATCTTAATCACAATAGCGGTGAGTGTTTACATTTATTTTAAATAATTGTTTATTTAAATTCTTAAGATATTCTGACATAAGTGTGAACTTAACAAATACTTGAACTAAAAATTTATATTAAATTATTGAACTAATTGAGAGATAGGATAAGTTTAATATTAATTTTTTTTATGAAACTATCATTCAAAATCGTATTTTTGAAATTTTTTGCTTTATTTTAATGACATTTGATTGAAATTCTGTTGATATATAAACTAATTCTAAAATTGCAAATATTTTATGACCTATTTATTAGTTTTAATATAAACATTGTTTAGTTCGAACATATTAATAGAGTTAAGTTTAAAAACGCAATTATTATTACAAATTTGTTAACATAATTTTAAGTTTAAATTTTTGAGTTTATATAACTGTCGCTCCCGCTTCCTTCTAGAGTTAAATGAGGGCAAGTGATTGTCAAAATTTCCCAATCTTAATATGTTTTTTAATGTAGATTAATGTTAATTAAGAGCAATAATTGCTGCTATAATGCTAAAATCTTCATAATTTGAACACTTTTAGCTATCTTTCATTTATAAAATTTAAATAAAAATTTAAAAATTTCAAATAGACAATCCTTACCCTTACTCTAAGCCTCACTTCATTTCACTAAAAGTCAAACTAATTTGAAAGGCATGACTTGGTTTGAATTTTTTTAATTTTCTGAGTTCGTTAGCCTCATTTGGTTAAACTAGCAATCATTTAAGCAAATTATTATTGTAATTATTATTATATACTTAAAACTTTATTTTTATATTATTAAACATATAACTTAATTAAATATAAATTTAATAATCGAAATTCTTTTAACCATAAAAATTTACATATAGTAAATTAAGTAAAATATTTTTAACTGTCATTGATTAAGACTTACATACTTACTTTAATATATAGAGTAATGTAAATTTCGAATTTACAAACTAAGCATTTACACAATTATTGCATGCAATACTTAAAGGTTCGAGAGCACCACTTTGGGATAATAACAGGATAAATGGTTCAAACGATGATTTATCTCGAAGTACTAGTATTAGTTCTGTAAATAAATTGGATTTAAAACCATCATCAGTTAAACTAAGAAATAAAGGATTGTGGACAACGAATTCGTCGCATTCATCTCTAAAATTAGTGAGCAGTTCGGGCCGAGCGAGTGCTCCTCCTCAGCAAATGAGCAAAAATAAGACTTATAGAAGTGGAGAAGTGGACAGTTCTGAAGACGAATTGTCTTCCTCTTCGGACGAACGCGTATATAGAGCTCGTCCCGGAACTCCTCCGAAGCCAAATATCTTGAAACAAATTCGTCGATCATCAACAAGTCAAGCATCAGTTCCTTCAAAAGAAGTGACGCCATTGCCTCCACCAAAACCACGCAGGCTTTGGAGTAATGATCTAAGATCTTCAAAAAGCGAGTTCAATTTAGCGAACATCGGTCGCGAAACTCCTATTAAGCTTCGAAGCAATAGTTCGTCGTCGGGAAGCGGTCTCTGGGCTACGCCTCCTTTACCTTTCATTCAAAACGAAAAAGTTGACCTATTGATGACTAATCCCTCTACTATTCCAAGTGAGAAAACTAGATGTCTAATCAAATGTTTCACTAACTAATGCCAATGAATTTTGTTGACAGTAACTCACGAACTCTGCCAACTAGTTATTGACGAATTAAATTCCGTGACAAAGTATGCCACAAGAATTTTTGAAAGAACGTCAGAGAGCGGTAATGTAGTTCTCAGAGATTTGATGATTGATGGTATATCGAGAACTTGGCGTAATTTAGCACCGATTAACTCACATTCCCATACAATTCCAAATTTAAACATTCCGAATGACCCCAACTATAGTCTTCCGCCTGAAAGTATGAACCATACAATGAATTTACTTCAACAATATTCAGATCGTTTGCTTAATATTGTAGAGCAGCGAATGAATCAAAATCCAAATAGTAAAGATTAAATTATTTTATTTTTAGTGCCTTTTTACAAGCCTTTTAATTGAGCCTTAATTATCACGTTATTTCATGCCATTTTTAATAGATCTCTATTTTATTAAAATATAATAGTGTAAATAATTAATAATAAAATTTCATATTTAGTAGTATTATTAAAGTTGATTAAAAAATTTTTTTAATTAAATGCTAAATATATAATTAATTGGTAATTTGATGTAAAACTCCCTGATGTATCAACTTTTCGCATTGAGATAATGGCAAATAATGCTGTAATAAACATAACAATAATTAAATTCGAAAATGAGAGTTAATAAAGTGGGTTTAATCAAAGGCAAGTGAAGATATACATATTTTGATTGTTTATAATCAATGGCTGAAAATATATT
Source organism: Microtritia minima (assembly GCA_034699355.1). Taxonomy (NCBI): domain Eukaryota; kingdom Metazoa; phylum Arthropoda; class Arachnida; order Sarcoptiformes; family Euphthiracaridae; genus Microtritia; species Microtritia minima. Next base: position 2,895 of record JAQIYA010000203.1, on the reverse strand, counting down.
CATAGCCTCTCAAACTATTACGAGTGAATAATATTTTTTATTTTAGTTATAAAACATGTATGACTTCACTTAGTTTCGTGTTGAACCACTAAATAAGATAAACACTTACAATACTGTCTTTACTGAAGTTGACTGTCGTTCCGTCTTCTAACTCGAACTCTCCGTACTCGCTATTGCAGCGAACCTTTCGGTCATATTTAATAGATTCAAATATTTTAAGTTTCAAATATATTGCAATTTAGACTAAAATAACTTTAATTACTTGTATAAACAAACGTTTCGGTGGCTTCTTATGTAGTGTTAAATCAATACCTTTGCCGTCATTCAGTTTATTCATATAATCGGACAAATTTTTACAATAGTTTGCAAACCAAACCAATTCTGATTCGGAGAGATTAATACTGATATCATTGGGTAAAACACTGCCGAATTGCCATCGAAGTTGTTTCAGTTTCTGTATGCGATGATAACTACAGTATAGCAAAACAATTTAAACGTAACGCTTAATACAGTCGATCGCGAATTTGACGGCATTTCAATGTTTATGAGACTCACTGGTAAGCGAGTAAACATCGTTTGTTCCACAGCAGAGCCGAGTATCGCATTTGTGTGGCAACCAATTGCGAGCCGTACTCCTCTCGTGCTTCTGCTTCGCTCTCGGGTTTGCATGTTTTGGATGCGCTGACAAACAACATTAAGAGTATTTATATGAATGAGTGACGCATCGCATGCTTACACAAAATGTTGGATTTGTTGGTTGAGTTCACACATTTCTTCGACCACCAGTCGCACCAATTCGTGGTTATAAGAGGCGATCGGTTCTCCCGATCTTCTCCACCACTCTTTGATTAACTCAATTGCTTTATCGCCAAACATTAAACCAATGCTGAACAACAACTGTTATGTTAAACACCATTAACACACTCTATATCGATGTGATAATAGCGCCAAAAGCAGGTCACGTGACAGTCAATCGTCAACACTGACGCCTCTCGTGAGCCTCTCCGACAGCTGTATCGATGAAGTTATCGTTTAAATGTCTAATTCATATAAATTATATAAATATAAATATTAAAACTATACTTTTGCTTTTGAAATAAGTTTTAAATCATAATATAATCATTTATAAGTCTGAGTTTAGAATTTATTAAATTTACAAAGCATTTGATTGTTAAAGATTTAAAACAATTTGTTTACTCTTCTTATCTTTAAAGATAATTAGTACCAATTGGTACTAATTATTTGGTTTATAAACTATCAAAAACTTGTAATTACAATACTTTATTACTTAATTTCTTATTGGCAAAAGTTAACGCTTGAAAACGGCAAACTATGAAACATTGAAAACGGAAAACAATATTTAAAAATTTGTTTAACAACATATAGTATGTCTCAAATGCATTGTATTTATAATTTTATTCAATGTTTAAATTTGTTTAATAGCAATGAATAGATCGGACGAAATGCGTGACCAAATACGTCAAATGCGTTATTTGATGGACGAAAAGAAGTTCATTGAAGACACGCTCCGAAAAATAGATAAACAGAAGAATAGACTTCAAGTGGAAGACCTTTCTCTCTCGAAAATTGTGACCAAACAGCTCAACACAAGTATTGACTTTTCACGTGTTTTAACTTTTTTACAAAACACTACATATTTTTTGTAATCGTTTAGATTATGCATTAGTTAGCGATGTGAACAAATTACAAGAGCAAGTGTTGAATAGCGACTATTACAGTAGTGGCACACCTAGTCGTCCAATTAAAGTGCCGCGAATCGGTTCAGGTGTGGAGTCGGCTCACGAGCGCGAGTCGAGCGCAGCCAACGCTGTGACCGAGAATCTCGAAAATTTAGAGATTGATGTGAGCAAAGTGTTGCTTACATTAGCCTCTGGTGGCGGACAGTTCTGCGATCAAACTGAGGAAAAGGATGACGAAAACTAATGTCTATTTCACTACTTTTTATATCTTTCTATATTATTTTAACCCCTTTTACATCTTTTACTGCCTTTTATGCGTGAAAATGTTATCTTAAATATAAACAAAATAAGTTGTATTCAATGAAGTAACGAACTATAAATAAAGAAAACTTTAAAAATTAAAAATAGAAAACTTGTTTTTTCTGGTGTTAGTCATAGATAGCTAACGCATGGCTGAGTCGCAGATATTTAGTGTTTAGACAATGAATCGAAAGTTACATAAGTTGAACGCTTAACGTCTAAACCAGTCTCGATTCACTTGGAATCACAGCAACAAATAAGGTTGAGAGCCGTGCAGTGTTTCAACAATAATTGTTTGCAACTCTTTAACACACATACAGTACAGCTTATAGTGTACAGTACAGGCTCACACCAGTTGGCTCTCCAACGCCTACAAACCAATACCCAAATGGATCGATGGAAATGACGCGAACGACTGCGGCATGACTTGCGTTGTGAGACTATCACTGCGTTCGTCGATGCGCTCCACATAAGCAATACATCCATTTCTGCAATTAGTCTGCAATGAGTAACTCTACGGTAACTCTACTGCAACGCTGACTCCAACACTGCAGCACTACTGCAATGCCAGACAGCTTTCAACGAGTTTGATGTAGACTTCTGTACACACTTCTGTCTACTTCTGTGTACACCTCCAGACACAGCACACACTCTGACACTCTTGTCATACCAACCAAATTAGTGTCCGCTTACTCTTTACTGTTCAATTGTGTTTAGTCGTAAGCAATCAGTTTGATTGTCATCTTTTATTAAGTGATCGCTTTAAATATGGATGAGAAGGACCGCAGTGTTCATCAAACGCAGGCTATCTTTGATGAGCCCATTGAAAGCAATGAATCGCTATTACGATCAGGAGATGTGATGTCACCCCTGTTTGAGCCGTTAGTCCAGCCGT